>CAJFCP010025959.1:247077-264213 GCA_904066005.1 Synergus itoensis | reverse complement strand
TGAAAAGCCACTATATCCAAATTTTACCATATTTACTTGAACGGCTACCGAAAACATTTTCTCCGTATGGTGTATTTCGCAACAATATTTGGAAAAAGTGTCTCTATATAGTGAACGTGGACGGTCGAGATCAAAGAAGCCTTTTATTGGTTCTCCGTGTTCGTTTTCCTTAGATCCACAGAATAAGAGGCACAAACACCACACTAACTGTGTAAATCTCTTGTATCAACGTTATTACTTCATCTCTTATAGCGCGTTCAAGCGCATTTGAAGCAGAAACGAACCTCAAAGGCGTCTCATGCTTGTTATCTCATCATCAAGTTTCTTGATTCGATTTGCACGATTACACAAAAAGTATTCTATAGCATAGCCGAGATTCAGTATTTATTACAAAGTTCCAAAACATTTAAATTTCTCCGTCGAAAAGAACATTACCTCAAATAAGATGATCCTATTCTAAAAAGATCATATGTTACCAGTATCATGCTGAAATGCGTGAACCCGATTCCTTATTGGTCAAACACAGACGGTGACGCGTCGTATATCGATAATCGCGGGTGACGCGGGAAATTTTAAATCTTTATATTGTACAAAATCGCTTAAATATGTTATGTCACCTACATGTATGTTCAGGGTTGGTTAGTGACGTGTAAGTTAAAGTTTTCTACCCTTATTGGTCAATAAATTGGTCATTACAGATTACCTGAGAAATTTTAAATCTTTTCACATGGTAGAGTCTGGTAGAGTAAGAGACAGATACACTTAAAAAAAATTGCTTAATAAAATAATAAATAAATTAATTAATTATTAACATAATAATAATAATAATTAAAGTAATAATTATATTCATTATTGATTATTAATTATTACATATTATTATAGAAATAATATAAAATATGAAACACAAAAAAAATTTATTTTCTTTACATCAGCCGACATGGGACCATAGTGATGGGTAAGTTACTTTTTAAAAGGAATTAACTAGTTACCGTTACCATTACTAGTTAGCAATTCGTTACCTATTAACAAAAGTAACTTCATTACCATCAACGTTACCAAAAAAAAGTAACTAATTAAAGGAACTAGTTACTTTTAACTAGTTACTTCCCATCACTGCATGGGACTGCACGTTGAACCCAGACGGGATCAGGTCGACTCAGACGGAATCAGGTTGACTCAGACGGGATCAGGTCGACTCAGACGGGATCGATTTTTAAGTGAACGGCCCCTCGCCCTATTATTCAGAAGAATAAAACCAGTTAGTATAATGAATTGGAGAAAGGATAAAATAATTGTGGAAATAGGAAGATCTGCGTTCCACTTATTGTACGGAAATCCTTTGTGAAAATGGTATCGGGTAATGGGGTTGGTGATCAATCGTGAATTATGGATAGCGTAGGTACAAGCACAACCTGTGTCGTAATGTAAACGCACGAAGTGAATGTTGCATCTGAGAAACCGGGATGTGTCGGGATGGTGGACAGGGTGAGGGCAGGGATTGAAACTCTCGTCAGATCACGACCCTCACTGTCCTGTAATGAAGCCCACACAGTTCAGAACCCACCAACCACCATCCGCCCATTCGTCTATCCAACGCGACGGTCCCCTTTCACAATCAGCCATCCACCATCCGCAACCCCGCTCTGCACTATATTCAATCAATATTGCTAACTCGACATCGATTCTGTTCAACGTCATTTTACAAACGAGTTTCGATGAAACTACTTGAAAAAATACAATTTTTTTAACTCTAGCCCTCAACAGGATGTTATTAAGTTTTTATTGAAAAATAAAAACACTTGAGTCTGCACATTGATCTTGATGTTAAAAAAAATCTACCAAAAAATTTTTTTTTTTCATGTATATTACTTAACATATATCAGTCGTATCAAGAAACTATTAGGAATAAAAATTATCGGGATGAAAAAGTACATATTTTATGATAACAAGTTTTTCGATCCAATTAACCGTTCTTAGTTACATCGCGAAAAAAAGTAACTATTACTACTTTTTTTGTAACTTTTATATTTTAGAAATATATAGTAAGGAAAATAATAATCAAAGCTTATTTCTATCTATAGTCTTTTTTTATTTTTAACATTATTTATTGTTCAAAAATTTCATCGTTCAATCTCCCTCTTCTCGAGTTCAGTATGAACTGCTTGGCATAGTGGTATTGAAATACTGTGTACTACATACTATAAAAACAAAATATACCTCTCTCTAACCTTCCTTATCGTCTCCTGATTCTATTTACCGCCAATCAGCGTTTCAAGCGCTGGTCAGTGATTGGTCGCTGAAAGTGCCGCCACTATTTGAACAGGTTGAAATGAAAAAATCGTTGCAAAAACAATAAGCTATATTGATTATCGAAATAAAAAACTTATGTACTACATTTCAAAAGTACCGAAAAAAGTAACGATTTTTATGGTTACCATTACCGAAAAAATGTAACTACTTGCCAATTCGTTACCTATTAACAAAAGCAACTTCGTTACCATCATCTTTACCAAAAAAAATAACTATTAGTAACTAGTTACTTTTAACTAGTTACTTCCCATCACTGGAAGAAAGTTTCTGAAGGAAATAATTCCGCTGTGGTTCCCAGCAGATTTACTCGAAAATGTGAGCAAGAGTAGAGTGATAATATTTTTATTTCACTGTGTTGGCATAAGTGTGCATCCACCTCGGCATCCACCTTCCACAGCCCATACTGCGTACATAAATTAAGGATAGATTGGCACAGCTCACACACGGTGCACTTACACATGCACATTGCACCCACTTGCAGTCGGGCAGTTAAAGGTGAGAGGGTCACGGACGACTAGTCCAAGTTAAGGGTCACGCTCGGTTGCATCCTGTTTGCACTCACACGGCGCGGTGGTCAATGTACGTTGACCATGTGTGTGTGTGTGTTGTGTGTGAAGAGCGGTAATTTCTGATCCCGCGGCATCGAGAATGGCGTGTGCGAGGGAGGAGAAAAAAAGACAAGTATGATGACTGGCCCGCTTGGAGAAGAAGGCCCAGATGAGGCCGCGTGGGAGCAAAAACAGATTCCTTGACCGTAACCGGTTCGCTTAAGTCAGTACCCTTCATACATTATTGTTCCGCGAGTAATATTCTGAGTGCTGCGGTAACTGGCGAAGGGTGGGTTCTTATTGTTAGATAGGTAGGTAAGTCGAGCTGATCCCGCGATAGGAATGGGCTCATTGCGGTTATGCCCTGAAAGTAATCTCCCTTTGAAAGGCGGCCCTCGCTAGCGCTAAATTACTCGCAGTGTGTCTAGATTATGGAATAAATAAGGCACGTTAAGCAAGTAGAGACAAGAAATATATCAGTTACGAAATTGACCAGAGAGAAACGAAAAAATCACCTTGCTTGCGTACCCAAGTTCTAAAAAGGATTTTTATTTCGCCAACTTCATGCGAAGTTCGCTAACCTTATTGGACAATTCACTTGGTGCGCAGATTTAAATTTTGATGGTCAGGTATTTTATGAAGACGAACTTTATATAACTGACATGTACTTAGAGGTATATAAAGATTTTTTATCGATTTATATCCACGAAGAAAACTAGATATTAGATAATCAGTTTGAATATCTAGACGGTGTGTTTGACTATATTTGAATGTCAACTATGAAACAGACATAGTTAGTGTTACTAACTATAGCTACAGTCCAGATAGTGTTGCTTACCATCTGTAAAGTGTAAACAATTGGATAATTAAATTTACTGTCCCGTACAGTATACATGAATATCCTGGATAGTAAAACTGTTAAGCGTTAGAGGGCTTACTTGATAATCTCAGATAATAAACCAGATTATCGAGATAGTCAACTTGAGTATTTAAGAATATTAAAATAAAATTAACGGAAAGGTCATAACCATGATAGCTTGCATTATTTTAATCACAAAACTTTTCTTCTAAAAACCTCTATCCTTCTACATTGAATCTAAATAATATTTACCAACCATACTTATACTTAATTATTTACACTTATACTAATATATTACCGATCTTAGTCCTATACAATATCTGCTTGCTACTCGACATGTCACGATACGGCGTCCCTTAGTAAAAAATTACGCGTACGGAGCCTTTTTACACCGAGGGCTTAACTAGAGTAAATCGTGAAAGAGTAGCGAAAGTTAGGTATCGAAAGAAGCGTAAATGCAGGGCTAAAAACATTTCTAGAATTAATTCTGAATCGTCGGTAAAGTAAATCGCACAAATTAAAGGCACAAGGCAACGCAACCCAACTTTACCGACGATTCAGAATTAATTCTAGAAATGTTGGCAGCCTTACTTTTATGCTTCTTTCGATACCTAACCAAACCTTACTTTACACTACTCTTTCACGATTTATTCTAGTTCAGCCTTCGGTGTAAGAAGGCTTTCCATAACGAGTGAAGCGAATTCTATTTTCGCAACGGTAGTGTGAATTCGCACTAGTGTGCCACTACCGCCAAACTGGCGGAATAAGTTGTCTGGGGTCCCCGAGAGCGGGGTGAGGGGGTGTTATTTCCCGAAAAGAACTATCCGGTCCTCAGGCAACGTATTCCGCCATTACTCGTTATGGAAGACACGTTAAGCAAGTAGAGACAAGAAATATATCAGTTACGAAATTGACCAGAGAGAAACGAAAAAAACACCTTGCTTGCGTACCCAAGTTCTAAAAAGGATTTTTATTTCGCCAACTTCATGCAAAGTTCGCTAACCTTATTGGACAATTCACTTGGTGCGCAGATTTAAATTTTGATGGTCAGGTATTTTATGAAGACGAACTTTATATAACTGACATGTACTTAGAGGTATATAAAGATTTTGTATCGATTTATATCCACGAAGAAAACTAGATAATCAGTGTGTGCCACTGTCTCTTTCTCTCTCACTTTCGCGTTTACTTCTCTCGGTTTCATTTCGCTAAAGTAGAAGCCGATTACAGTTCTAGTGAAATTTACTTTCGCTCCTAGGACTGTAATCGGTTCCTTCCGCGAGACTTAACAGATATAAAAATCGATGTTCCGTTACACATGTTATGAAAAAAAGTTTTCATAATTTAGTGTTTCGCGAAATATCTAAGTTTTTAAAATTCTGTCGGAATGAAACTGATTTTCTTGGATACAATCTTCGAAATGAAACAGATTCAGGATAGCAATTTATCTGTTCGAAACTTCCGTTTGGGATAGTTCAACATTTCCCAATCTTATTGACATTGTGTCCACGGGGAACTCTGTCCGGAGAACAACCATTTTATATCGAGATATAAGTCTTCCGCGAATTGATGTTTCTTGAATCAACATTTACTTGAAAGAAGAAGCTTGCAGCCGTAGAATATAGTAAAAGTCATTGGAAAATTAATTAGTGTTGATAAAGTGGTATGTAAATTTTGATGGGGAAATTCCCTAATGAATCTTAAAAAGCAATATAGTTTCTTTAAATCAATGTTCTACGTCAAAGTGAAGTTACGTTACCGACAGGTAATACGTGACTTGGCCTTTAGTTTACTTATGTTCGAACTTCTTGCCTGCCGTTTCTAGTGTTCCCACTGTTCCCAGTCTCTCACTCTAAAATCTCTAGATAGAGACTGCGCCATTGGTCCTCCCGAACAATCAATGCAAGACAAACGAGAGGAATACCGAATGGCCGAAAATGGAAAACAAGAGTTGGGTTCGAGGAACGGGATCGGGGAAAAGTTTCGGCGGGAGGCTGGGCGATTGGGTGGCTGGGCGGATGGTTATTTGCATTCGCATGGAAGAAAAGAACACAATCAGACGCGGCGTGGCGGCTTCAGTGACTTTCAATTGCAGATGTTCTCTCTTCTTATTGCGATTCCACTTCTCACTCCTGCAGGAAAAGAAACAGTCGGTAGCTCATTTCCAGGAAGAATTTGTACTAATTGCATTCCGCCTAACGTCCCTCGTTAGACGAATTAGTGACGAAGGAACTCAGCCAACTTGCAAACTTCAATGCGCTCGTCAAAGATGCACCAACTGACGAAGTTTAGATTACTGTTCCGAATTTCGAAGAAAAGTCTTTCGTATTTCCAATTACTATCAAGTCTCGACTGCTTAGAAGTTCGAATTGACAGGTATTGTAACGTATTTTTTTTGGTTTCTTGAGTGTTTTTGAATTTCTAAAGATCCCTTAAAATTATTTTAAATTCTTTTAAATCACTGAACTATATATAATTCACCGTCAATTATATAATTAGTCTAAATTAACAGGAAAGTCTATAAGCATTAGAAATGTGTGAGGTAGAAGAATCGACATATAGAAATGGACCGCTCGCTACTGTAGGAAAGCGCGTTATAATGGATCAGAGAGGAAAGTTGTCATTGCGGGACATCTTGTCTCTTTCTAGCGAAGTTGATTAGTTGAGATCTATCTAGATTATCTGATCCAAGATGGTCGAGATTGATCCCCACCAATCAGCCCTCCCAGAAAACGCGTGTTGACGCTCTGGAAGTTGCTGGACAAAAGATAGCCATGAGAAAACGGCATTGTTGACATCATGATAGAACTACTCATGCGCGCAAGTAGAAAAATGCAACCAATCAGGACCATCCTACAAATGTCAGACATGTTGAATAAGTTATAGCGGCAATTTCGAATAGGTGAAACGAATGAATGAATGCATCTATATTCTTTTAAGAAAAAAATAAACATAAATAAATATAAATATAAATGATATAATTTAAACTCACATGTAGGAGCAAGCATACTATTATTGGAGTATAATTTGAACTAATTAACATAAAAACCTTTTTTTTACATTTATTCAAATATACAAAAAATAAGGATCAAACACATTTATTGAAATAAATAAGTTATACCGGAGTTATTATCGGAGCTTGGACCATTAATAACAGAATTTAACAATTTTATTAATTAATTTTTAAAGTTGAAGCATAAAAAAGTAATTTCATATTTATCAATCTTAATGTTAGATCTTTATACATTTGAATCCTGTATTCCATTCCATTTGATTTCAAATCATTTGATTTTTTAAAACTAACGATATTTCTTCTTGGATACTACGTTAATATATACTTACTGCTTTATTTTCTCCACAAGTAACCAAAAAAATATAATTGAAAATATACACTTAAAACACTTAACGTTTATTTTGTAATATAATTCCAAAAGTACAATATGGCTGCAATAGCAGACACGAGCTGACTAGTGGCTTACTTCGAGAGATGTAATTAAGTTCATAGATGCAATTTCGATATAATCGCAAATCTCTTTTTTATGATATAAGACTAGTTTTACTTAGCAATTTTATAAAGTAAAGGTAATTTTATTTGACATCTCGTCTTTTTGTGCGATACATGGGAAGTGAATTTTATTTGAGAGACTATACGAAAGTTTGATATTCAGCAGGTTCTAGGAAAAAAAAGGAGTAGTGTCAGTCGACAAAGTTAAATCCGGCCTGCAATCGAATAGAATGACCACAGCCGCCCGGTCCGTCCGTCCTAAAGCTAGTTATCTAACCACTTGCACCACCAATACTACTATGTCATGGGTCATGGTGCTGACCATTCCATTATTATTCCGACACCCTTTCTCGCTGACTCTGCCTCACTGCAATCACCAAAATAGCTTACGATTCCTTTCAAGCTGTTTGCAGAAAAACCTGAATATAGTGGAATCAGAGCAGGTTTTGTGACACTCAATAAGAGCTTGCGAATGTCTTGTACTTTTATGCTTCTGTGCTTATGTATGTACATGTTGTGATTGTGTTGTTGAGTGAAAAAGGCAAAGACGCCTATACCAGTTAAATCTTCGCAATACAATGTGCAATATGCATGTTTTTATTGTACCAATAAGATGGCTTCGCGACTACTTTATTGACTGAGAAGCTACAAGCTCTTGCCTGGTGGAACCAGATAAGGTGGAATTGACTCAAAAGAAGCTTTATTGCAGACGCTAGTAGTTGATATCGGAACTTAAAAAAGAAGCATAAAATCAATATATTTCACTTAATTTTAATGAATTTCAAAACATTTCAAAGCATTTCAAGAAATTTTGTGAATTTGAAAATAATGCGAGGGATTAAAAGAAAATCGCTATTTTTTTACATTCTCATCAGAGAATGTATTAGTTTTGTGTAAAATTTGACCCCCCCATTTTTTGTCAAATGTCGACGTTTTGTGACCCCCTGAACCCGAAAAACATGTTTTTACCAATGTGTCTGTCTGTCTGTCTGTCTGTCTGTCTGTAGATTTTTTCTTGTGAGCACGATAACTTTTGAAAGAATTGATCGATTTGATTGGCCTTTGGTATACTCTTTTAGGGTCCTAAAATGAAGGTCAAGTTCGTTAGCCAGCCATTTTTGATAAAAATTAAAAAATTTGGATTATTTTTAAAATTTTTGAAAAAATTTTTTTTTTAATTTACAAATTCTGTTTAAGGATATTCGTAGTACTTAAATAGTCGAACAATTTATCATTATGACTTTTTTCGATAAAACAAAAATTGTCAGACTTATAACATTTTGAAAATTCAAAAAAAAATAAAGAAAATTAAAATTTTAAGCTAAATAACACACGCTATGAAAAAAAGTTAAAAGATGAAAAATGTTCCTTTTTGAACGCCCTTTAAGACTGGTATAACCACTTTTTGAATTTTCTTAAAAAATTCTAAAATTTAACATTTTTAGCCAAATAACGTGATACGCGTTACTTGGCTAAAAATTTGAATTTTATATTTTTAAAGAAGGTTTAAATATCGAGCGCGAAGCGCATGTGCACTGATGAGAATGTGTTCCTTAAGGTCGATAGAACCTTAAGTAAATTAGTTTTCTTCTTCATTTGAAAATAAAGAAATTTAAATAAAAGTATATAGCAGCGATGAAAGTTGGTAAGCGAATGCAAGCGCGCGAAGTGTGATGAGAATGTGCTCACAATGGCACCCCTAGTTTTTTAGGATAACAATGAGTTTGAAAAGATTTGAAGTATTTCCAAGAATTTTAAGATTTCACGAAATAAAATGTGATTAGAATCCGAATCCAGAACAATAAGGTCAAAGCTTTCATTTCATCCCTTTGAGAAGGTTCTATCAGATTTTGATATTGAATTCGTATTTCTCTAAAACTGTAGCCAATTGAATATTTTGGAATTCTACGGAAAAAAAACTTATTGCAATCAGTTGTTCGCTTCGGACAGTTTGAAATCCCTTGAAATTTTGTCTAATTTACGAAAATAATTCAAAACTTTTTCAAACCTTCAGTAATGTATAGCCAGTGATTTTTATGTAATAAAAATTCATATTTCGCATCATTAAATTAAATTTTTAAATCTAAAAGGAAGAATGCTTTAATTAAGAGACTTTTGCTTTGCGTTTGATTGTATTCAAAAGGCTGAATTCCTTCAAGGTAACACAGAAAAAACTATGGTTAAATTTTGTTGCAGATAAAATTTTTCGCGGTTAAAGTTTACAAGCTATTTGGCGAAAGTTTATCCTACGATGCAATAAAAACCGTCATCTGCTACGTCTTTAGCAATTGCGTATAAAATAATATTTTTCAGTACTTTAAACTGCGCGCCAATAGCAACCAATCAAATGCCGAGTGCCATGGCATGCGCAGTGATATCACGTGTTTAGTGAGAAAGATGTTGGTGAAATATGAGGGAGGAATGCAGTGAAATTTGAGATGGTGATATTTGAGGAGTTCGAGTGTAAAGCAATTAACACATCAACCCGCCATGTTAAACTGCACTGAGAAACACGCGTTTGTATTTATTGTTAAAAAGCACACTAGATTTTACTATCTGAACTTTGCAATGAGGGGCAAAAAGCAAATTTTAATAATATTTACTAACCTCAATAGTAACTCGTAGCTGCTTACAGAATTATAAAATATTTTAGAATAAGAACTAAAACTATTGCAGTATTTTCCCTAATAGCACATTCTGTTCCTGGGACGTTCCTGGAACGTCCATATGTTCCAGGAACGTTCCAGGAATGTTCCAGGAACGTCCCAGGAATAGAATGTGCTATTAGGGTGTAAACTACTTTAGTAAAATGATGCGCAGAGACCATGCGCATCGAAATACTATGTGGGTTAGTAAAATATGTACAGTTAGAATAGCAAAAAATAAAAGCTTTGAAGGGACCTAACTTCACACTTATAGCATAGATAAATATTCTAGCTTACACATATTATTGTATAATATCAATCATTAGAAATTACATACATACGTGTATGCACTGAATACAATTACATATATTATTAAGCTGAAACAGAAAACTCGAGTTAGAAGAAATAGAAGAAGCTGGTGGGAATCGAACACGGGTCTCCAGGATTAGCAGTCGGACGATGTTCAATTTACCTATAAGGACATAATAAGAGTGGGGAATAAAAACGTCCATATGACTGTCTAAATCCGTTGTACGACAATCGGCATACGTCGGATACGCTCGGCTGCGCTCGGTCCAAGACGATGTTTTCTGTTAAATCATTTAGTAATTTCTTCTACATATTTAGTATATTATACTACTTAAAATACTTATTACGTCTATTCTTTTTGTACAATGTATTAATTTCTCTAATAATTTTTCCTAAATCGGATTTTACTACAGAAAATAGTAAAGTTTGCTATTACTAAATAGGAAACTTTCTTATGAAAATAGTATAACTTATTATGTATTATATTAAAATGTCGAAATTTAAGGATTTTTCCACAACTTGCTATCTACATATATTAGTAATTTTTCTAACATAGAGTTTCTCAGTGTGTAATACTTTTCTACCGGTGTCAAGTGCTTTATTCTCAGTAGCGAAAAATGTGTTTTCATTAGTCTGAGATAAATACAATTATTTTTTTAATGATATTGAAGTAAGTATAGAACAACGTTTTTTAAAATCTGATATCCTGATATTCAGACTCACTTTATCCATACACTGCTCCCTCAAATGCAGTCATGCCTCGGTTCGCCACGACACTTGGTGAGTGAGTTTAGCAGGTAAAGAAGTCAGGGTCGTATGTACCAGTGTTCCCTTTGCGGGCTCCACAATGATGTGCATTGATGCGCATGGCGCAAATGGTTGATTGGTTGCTTTTAAAGGGTTGCGTCTGATTGGTTACTTTCCGCGAATGAGTGAACCGAGTGAACCACAGTGAAAACTGACTTAGGGTACTGCACCCTTTGCAGCTACGGTACTGCCGAGCTGGCGGCGCCTTCCTTTCGGCTCCTCACCTCCCCTTATCTAAGTTTGGGTGCGAACCCAAGTTCTAGGAAGACGACAACTGAGTGAACTGCAACCACGGGAGCAGTGTACTTTGTTGTTTTTCTCACTGCTGTCAACTGCATGGCAGACGACGCTTTTTCACTGAAAAATTATCCCGAGACAGTTTAAATACGCAAAATTATCTTCTTTAGTGTAATGTTTATTCAACAAGGTTAATTTTTGTTGCGGCGAATCTTTCACCTAAAATCCGTGTA
This sequence comes from Synergus itoensis, assembly GCA_904066005.1. Lineage (NCBI taxonomy): Eukaryota > Metazoa > Arthropoda > Insecta > Hymenoptera > Cynipidae > Synergus > Synergus itoensis. Next base: position 252,760 of record CAJFCP010025959.1, on the reverse strand, counting down.
AACTTTATCCTTTGTTTTTTCTGTGAAGAGAAGGTTTGTAGTTGGTACGAAGAAGGGATCGGCATCAATGTAACAGAGATCGATAGAGTGTACGAATAGATGGTCAGACATATCTGACTTACAAGTTACAAGGGATGGTAGGTCTAACTTAGAAAGTTACTTTCATTTCCGGTGTGGTCTCTATACGAGGTTTTGAAATCGCTGCACGTCAAAGCTTGATGGGCACGCCATCCGTTAGCGGCCAATCAGAAAGCCTACGCGGCACGCTAACGGAAAAGCACGCGAGACTTGAAGACCCAGTCGGGACCGAAGACGAAAATACGTACTATTCCCTGTACCAACATTTACCCCTTCATCCTGCCGTGGCATAAAGTCGTGGCTACTTACATTGCCTGTCACTATATCCGACATTCATAAAACTGATATGCTGTTAAACCGTTGCGTTGCGCTGACTATTATACTAGTAACATACATCAAACTTGAAAACATTCAGGCTTTGTAGTTTATTGTATTTAACCAATTAAATATTGATTAGACAATTAAAGTTTAAACATATATACAGTAATTACAATACAACTACTGTCTTTTAAAATCAGTAGGACATAAAAAGCATTCTATATACACGGAAAAAAGATACCTTAAGAGCATATATATATTATAATTTCCAATAAAAATGAAATATTAATTTATGTATATGTCTAATGTCTTATCTCGTAAAAAGGTTTACATCTTATAAAAGATAAAAATTTTCCCGTTTAAAACTGTCGATCGACTGTTACTATGTCAAACAATATCGACATATCAATGTCGAAATTTTATGTCAAATTTTTGTTATATTTATTTTAAAAAGTTTTACTCCAAGTTGGTGAACGTCGTCAATTTTATTTAGTAGGTCACTAATTAAGAAATTAATTTATAATTTATTTCAAATACCAGACTTATGTAGCAATTATATGCAATGACATAAGGAATAAATTTAGGGTGATCCACAAAAATGATGTTTTTCTATGCATATTCAATCTGGGGAGGTTGAAATATGGCAGCTCATAGAGGGACCAAATCGCGAAAAGTTGACTAAAACCCCCAAAAAATATATTACATTCTCATCAGGGCACTCGCGCTTCGCGCTCGATATTTTATTTAACTCTCCCTTTAACCTCGCGCTTCGCGCTCGGCTCTATTTAACTATATTTATCACAATTAAAACGTATACTGAACAAGTTGTATCAACTTTTGTGCTCATTCAATATGTAGAGAAGCATTTTAATATAATTTGTAAAACATAAATTGTAGAAATAAAATAAAATATAAATCCTACAAAACTCGCAAAATCATGCTGATCACACTGATTATACCTTTAATACCATATAAAGTAGTTTCCAAAAAGCAAAAAAAACTTTTTTAATTTAAAAAAAAAAACATGCTTTCACGCTCTTAAAGCACCAAAGTATAAAGTTGTTCGCTTAATTTTTGTAGAGAAATTATGTTGATCTTTATGAAAATTATTGTGCATATTATTTTCAAAGCTAATTAATTTATCATATATTTCACTTCCTTAGTTCATGTTTCCTAGTCAAGTTATCTAAAAGTTATAATAATTTCCGCTTCCAGAACGCCTTCGCCATCCGCTGTAATTCAACATTCCTATTTATTTTATCAACGAAGTGATAGAGCTGTTTACACTATGTAGCAATATCGCTGTCTTTGGTGACGAGCTCTACATTTTTTTCCATTGAGAAATAATAGGCGACAAAATAGCACCCTTTAAAAAGCCCTGACTGCCTGTCACTAGCAAACAAGCATCGCTTCTGCCTATCCCACACGCAACTAATAGCGAAATGAAGGGTTGTAGGTCTGTTCCATCGTTAATTCACAGTACCATCCCTTGTCGCAGGACTTTTGCTCCTTTAATGAGATTCACACCTTTGTAGTACAAACAAACACGACGGAAATGCGTAATGACCTGCAATTTTTGCCATGCGGCACATGAACATCATTGATAAGACAGGATGTGGTTACCTTCTGCGGTTTTATTCACGAAGAAATATTTTTACCAGTTTTGACTGCAGATAAATTCTTTTACGTAAAATACAAAAATTCTAAAAATTTGTCAAGAATTTTTCAATAAAAAACTAGAATTCTTATTACCGTAGAATTTAACGGAAATGTTTTCGGATCAAAGGCAACCTTTTTTAGCAGTGCTGATCACAGACAGGAGGATTTAGGATTAAATTAGGATTTAATTATTTTAGGACCCCTAGAATAGAGTTGGAGGGGACGGAAATAAAGTGGAAAAACCAACTCACCTACCTCGGAGTGGAGTTGGATAGGAAACTAAACTTCCGCCACCATGTAGTAAAAGTGATCAACAAGGCCATCGAAAGCAGAGGAAATATCTCTAGGTTAATGCTCAACGTGGAGGGACCAAGAGAAGCGAAAAGGAGAATCCTCGCGTCCATCTTTCACTCGAAACTGCTTTATGCAGCACCAGTGTGGGCGACAGCCGCGGCAAACTACTCCTTGGGAAAAATGCTAGCATCGGCGCAGAGAGGTGTGGCATTGAGGGTCGCCTCGGCCTACCGCACAGTGTCCACCAGTGCGATACTTGTTCTCGCAAGTGTCCCGCCGATAGACCTCCTAGCCCTTGAAAGGAAGGAAATCTATTGCCAGAGCAAGGAACGAGCTTGCTTCGCAAACGAGGAAGAGAACAGGCGAATCAAGGCCGAGGTGAAAAAGGAAGCCAGAGCCAGACTAACGCGCGAATGGCAAGAGCGCTGGCTGAAAGCAAGCACAGGCAGATGGACGCACCAGCTCATTCCACAACTCCTCACGTGGTTGGGAAGAAAGCATGGTGAAGTCAGTTTCTACCTAACGCAAGCCTTAACCGGTCATGGATGCTTCAATGCGTACCTCAAACGGTTCAAAATCAGGCAGTCGGAAGCTTGCGACTTCTGCAACGACCCCATGTCACGCAAAGCACATGTTGTTTGTCTGTCAAAGGTGGCAGACATACTGAGAAGAGATGAATACCGAAACGGGCATAGAAGTTAAGCCTGAAAACATGGTCTCTCTTATGGTGGAGTCTGAGGAAAAGTGGAGGAGCATAGAGACATTTATTGTCAAAACTATGCGCGACAAGATCCTCGAGAACCGGAGATTGGCAGCAACGGGTGAGCAAGCATAGACATCAAAAAGTATCCGCAAGGACAGGGATGACGGAAGAGTCGTTAACACGACTATAAAGGGATCTCTGCTCACGAAGTGAAGCCCTAACGGGCAGTATCGCGAGCAGATTCATAGGCCCAGGAAACGGAGGTTTTAGGTTTAGTCGGTATGTCCAGACCCGTCCTGGAAGAGTCCGGCACAACGTCTATCAAAGATTTGCCTTTTTTCCTTCCGTTAAAAAAAAATAAATAAAAAATCATTTATAGAAATTACTAGCTTGAGTTACATATGTTAATAGAAATATTCTACAAATTAATATAGACGCTAACAAAAATTGTAAGCTTCAGTTGAGGAAATTGTAAGTCACTATATTAAAAAATCCGAATAGCTCCGATAATAGCCCGAGGTCAGCCGAATTCGCCGACCGTAGCGCTCACGATGTGAATCGGAGTTTCGGAGAACTTTGTGTTTCAATCTAAGCACCATGCCGTTTCTCACAAGTGCAAACATTTTCACCAATTACTATATATGGAACCTTCAAACCTCTTCTCTCAGCGTGATTTACTTGCGGTGCTTGTATTTTATGTTTATGTGTGCGTAATATGTATATAAGTTAAGGTTGAGTTAGTATAGTTACCTCTGCGAATCTATGTTCATAATGTGTGTATTTATGTGTTATAATTGTGCAGTGTGAATTGATGGAGATTCACGACGGGTTACGAACTTATTCTTTCTCTTTTCTTATTTTCGTCTGTTTTCGTCTATATTATTCTTTTCGAGTGACTCATAATTTTTAGTATAGACTTTAGCAAATTTCAGAATCCTTTATACTACTTTTTAATATAAATACCCGATTTCCCTAAATCGTAAAAGATTATACTAAATTCTAATATCGATTTTAACGTATTTTGGTATATAATTTCTTTTAGTGTAAATTTAACTTGCCTTAGACTCGCTGTGAAAAGTATTGTACTTGACATGTGAGAAGCAGGCAAAATCCCCGATTCGTGTGATGGCATCATCACTCGCCTTCGGTTCGTGACGCCAACTTCACACTCATTGGGAATTGCCTACTTCCCACACTTGTCAAGTAAATAGCTATTACACTGAAAAAAAAATTTAGTATCAATGGCAACTAAAACGTTTTGTTGTCCAATTTTGTTGCCTTAACCAAATTTTGGTTGTCAGTACTAAATTATTTTGTTGGGCCAACAAAATATTTTGTTGAACCAACCAAATTTTTTTGTTGGGTCTTTGTTGGTCTAAAAGAACTGTTTTGTTGACCCAACCAAACAAATTAGGTGCACGACTACGCATGCATGTCTGCCAGAGCCCTGACTTATGTGATAATTTCAGTGGCGTAGCTTACTCTAGGGGGGCCCTGTATCAAAATTTGTCGGGGGGCCCTTCTACCCTTTTAATTTAAAATTTAAAATTTTACGCATTTTCGCTAACACACTCGGGGGCCCCTGAAGCTCGAGGGCCCCGTATCATTGATATGGCTGATACGGCGGTAGCTACACCCCTGAAGGTACTCTACATATGTGGTTCTTATTCGACAATGAATAAAATCAATGGTGTTCGCATCAAACCTATTTAATAAGTGCCTCCCATGGAGAGTAGGATATTCTGGACGGGTTTTTTAAATGTAGAGGCTGTAGCTGGTTTTGGTTGCTTTGTATTTATTTAATCTCTTTTACTTTAGTAAAAAAAATATAAATAATAATAATAATAAATAATAATTGATAATATTAATTATTATTATTTATTTATTAAATAAACTGCATATATATTTCAAATTAATATTAGCCTCTTTGTTCTTCACGACGAACTAGGCACGACCACCACGACGTTGATGAGTACGAAGTATTTGTCGAAGAAAGGCATTTTCAAGTTCTCTTCTAAACTCTTGACTCACTCTCTCAAACTCGCCGGTCCTTAAAAGTATTATATCTCGCTCATCATTAGGATTTACTGGGTGAAAAATATTATTCTCCACCGTTCCCAGAAAGTAGCCATCTACAACTCCTATAATGCCTCCAATACTTTCTCCTGTTAATCGGACGTTACCATTGTCTAACTCATAAGAAGGAGCACGCCGTACATTCGGTTGCGAAGACGAGGGCTGTGTAAAAGAAGACCCTCCTTCTTGTGAACTTAACTCTATAAAAAAACAGATAATTATAAATTTCAATAAAATATTTAGTAGTGCGATAGAGTTCATAATATTTAAATTTTTCATTATTTTCATGACTTTATATTCAATTTAAACATATTATAGATATTCAATTTTTGTAATGAAACTTCGGTATGAACTTCAAAGATGCAATTTTCAAAATCAAATTTTTTTGTACTAATTAGTAGGCGAAGCCTACTGGCCCAGCAATGGCACTTTATTGCGAAAGTCGGTAAAAATTTGTAATTATATAAGGAAGATATTAATTTGGCACTGCTCCAGTACCAACAGATAGTATGTCCATGTCGTAAAAATGTCGTAACGATATTTTAAAGACGTTGT
>CAJFCP010025959.1:193615-219159 GCA_904066005.1 Synergus itoensis | reverse complement strand
ACATACATACATACATACATACATACATACATACATACATACATACATACATATATCCGAACAATTTTTCAGGACATCATATTAGATATATTGCACTTGAAATATATTTAAAAAAAACCCTTTTTTGGAAACTGGATTTTGACAATACTACAAAGCTTCCTCTATGAGGAAGCAATATTTCCTTTTTAATTAATCTCGTGTCAATGTGTAAAAATGTGTGTGTATGTTTTTTTTTTTTTTTTTTTTTAATAAATTGGAATTGAGAAAATGTTTCGGACAAGCACTCTATTAACTAACTCTTGAACGGAACCCAATCAAGCTGCCTATAGAACATGACACCTACACTAAATTTGTTCACATATATATGTATTTTATACACGGCGATAAATCTACAGTACATTTGTACGTACACTGGGTTACATCGATTCGTGCTCTCCGCTATCAGCTTCCCTTTTCCACTCATTTTTTCACATATGAGATTAAGCGCGCGTGTTTTGTCTTTAGGAACTGAAATGACAATTTAAATCCGCGCGCCTTATGAATTGACCAATAAGGTTAGTGCACTGCGCACGAAGTTAGCTGCAAGGTGACGCATGAAGTTAGCCGAAATGCATGTCCTTTTTAGAATAGGATAAATTGTATATATTGACATTTTTCCTAACAACAATTTGTTACTTAAGTCATTTCTTAGGACCTTTTTTAAAAAAAACATATTTTAATATTCTTCTAGAATAATTGAATACTTATGTCCTATTTTTAGGACATTTTTGGAACATTTTTTTGTAATTGTATCCTACTTTTAAAGACCTTTTTTGATATTTATGTCCTATTCTTTAGGAAAATTTTCGGACTTTTTTGATACTATTTTAGAAGTGTTTTGCTAATGATGTTTGATAATACCTCGACGCGATGTATTATTATTATTGTTATTATTATTATTATTATTATTAATAAAATGAATATATTTACTTTCGAAAAACGCAAAAAAAAATTTTGATTTTTGAAATCGAGTTTCTATAGAATGATCCCTTAATTTGATTTCGTTGCTTTCACCTTAGAGCATGAGAAGTAAATTCCACTTTGTCTTAAATAAGTCGTGGAAGTTAGTAGAGTATAAGTCTTATCACATATATCTCGATTTGAGGCGACATAACCTAAACTTTCCACGTTCGTGGAGTGTAGCAGATCGAAATGAATACTGGTATACGGAAAAGTTATGTAGGAGTAGAAGAGTCGATAAAGCTTCTCTATTCCGGTTCAACTGCACGTTCATCCGATATAAATCAAATGCAAGATCAATCGATTCCTCGTGTTCTTCTACTTTCTCATAAAGTGCCTCAAGAGAAACAGCGAGTAAAAGGAGAAAAGAGAGACAAAGAAGAAAAGATGAAATGATGGACGACACGTTGAAGAAAGAATGGGCCGTTGGGTTGGGTGTGAGAGCTTTATTATCTGCGCGTGCCGAGTAACGGCCGCTCTTGACGAAACCAATCGATCCGTCATGGCATCAGCCTGTAATCCCATAAAATATCTGGTAATGATATTCATATATATCGAGCCTAGTCACAAAAGTCGTGCGACAAATGTCAAAATGTGAGTCTCGTTGCTGTTTATACTATTGCCGCCGCCGCCGCCGCCGCCGATGGCGACAACCGCGCAACTATAAAAATGAGTCACTGCTTCTGAGGTATGACCGTATGACTGAATGACTGTTGAGGGTGCAACCGGATCCAACGAACATTATGCACCCCTACAAAACACTTCCCTGATCCTGGATGATCAGCGGTTGGGGACCGCATCCCTACTGCCTTCTATACGCCATAATGAAATATTGCCCTGCCGGGCAGTATTAGACTAATGCAAAATAGACCGACGAAAATGTGCTTGCTCCAATATTATAAAACATAAAACAACAACATCAAAATCGTCCAACATTCTCTATATCATTTTCTAAAAACAAAACCAGAATTTAAAACTGTTTAAAACTTGTGAAAAATGCCATGCAATTTACGATTAGATCTAATTACACGGAGAGATTTTAATTATCAATTTTTGCTTTTCTTGCACATGTATAGTTCATATAGTAAGTTAGAATTTAGGGATAATCGATGTTCTATTACAAAAGTTCACATACTAACACTCGAATTGTAATTGTGATACATTTTTAGGAAGAAATCTTAAAAATTGTACACTCATCTTTCATATTGGGAGTATAGTAGTTCCAAATCACTATATCAAACCTCATAATAACTCTATAACGAGAATTAGTGAAGAGCTTTACGTACACTGAAAATATTTCGGCACACCGATTGCACCACCTACAGTACGCCGTTTGCACTACAAATTTGGAGCACCGGTGCACCATTTCGGGCGTACAGATGCGCCAAAGTAGGGGCAAATGTTGTCCCTCTAGATCGTGCGCCGGAACTGGCGCAGCATTTGTACGGTAAAAGTGCGTCTGCTATCCCAAGAAAGGACATATACTGCCCCTTCTCGAGGTACAAGATTTGCCTCGGTTTTTGGCGCTAGTGTTGTCTCTTAGGTACAAGCGGTGTGCTGAAATTTTTTCAGTGTAGAATAAAAATGAAATTTTGCATTTCTCAATAAAGTAGTAAGAATTTTTCTAAATCATTCCCAAGTGCGAATTGCCGGAGCTGAACATACGGCCCAGACTTGGTCCAATTTCGGCAGCCGAAGATCGGCTAATATTATTGGGCCAATATCGGCATTTTAATCGGCCCAGTGTTGTCCCAGACTACAGGCATTTTAAATTTGCCAAGATTTACTCGAAGCTTGGCCCAGGAATGGCACTTTACTGGGCCGAAAGTTGGTATTACTCTGGAAAATCATGTCGGAAGTAGAAAAGCCAGACTCTGGCCCAGCAATGGCACTTTACTGAGCCGAAAGTTGGTATTACTCCGGCAAATCATGTCGGAAGTAGAAAAGTCAGAGTCTGGCCCAGCAATGGCACTTTACTGGGCCGAAATTCTGTATATTACTCCGGTAAATCATGTTGGAAGTAGAAAAGCCAGAGTCTGGCCCAGCAATGGTATTTTACTGGGCCGAAAGTCGGTATATTACTCCGGCAAATCATGTTGGAGGTTAACAAGCCGAAGTTCGTCCCAGTAACAGACCATCAAAGGGCCGAAAGTCGAAAAAAATTTGTAATTAAGAAAGATATTAATTTTGCCAAAAATTTTTATTCTGTCAATATTAAAATATCCTATTATATCAATAAATACTACGGTTTTACGTTTTATAAAAGTGAACATTAAAAGTATGAAAAATCTAATGTATATACATATTTTATTCATTGTTAACGCAAAAGCTTTTTTTAATGAAATTATTTTGAAATAATTTATTATTTGTGTATGGTTGAGTGTATCGTGGAAAAAATCTTGGGACACCAACTCATGAGTTAGGGTAATGGTTTAGGTTATTGACTTCCGTCCGATAGGTCGTACGTTCGATTCTTCCCGCGTGTGCGAAATTTTATTTTTTATATAAGTGTTAAAATTTATAAATAACAATTAGTTATAAGTATATCCATAATATATCTACGAATAAATCATGTTCTTAATTAATAACATTTATTTCTATTTTTTATTGTAATTTCTGATTTCGGGCCAATACTGGCAGCCAGTGTTGGACCGACAATGGCAGCCAAGCCTTGGCTGCCAAGTGCAGGCCATAGTTATCATTCCGTCATTGGCGCGATAATGGCAGTCGAGCTTTGGCAAAATTTTTGCCGACGCTGGGCCAATGCTGGGCCGTATGTGATTTCGCACTTGGGATGTTCCAAAGACGTTTTTAGGACGTTTCTGGAACATTGGACATTTTTTGAAGATTTTTGAGCCTGACTTAGGACGTTTTTTGGACATTCTAAAATAAACGGGTTTTAAACTTTACGTCCTAAAAACGTTTATAGGACGTAAAGTTTAAAAGCCGTTCTAAAAACGACTTTAAATTTCGTGCCCGCTGGGAAGTTTTTGTCCCGAGGCATGCATATTGAAATATTTTATCTGTTTGGGGGAGCTGATGTGTACAATTTTCAAGTTTGTCGATTTCACCACTTGAAGAGAACCAGAAAGAACCTTTCAATATGTCAATTTGACACGTCGATGCTTTATCTTTGATTCCCCACTTTCTCCCATTTGAGACAAATGAGTAGCCCTAACAAAATGAGAGATAAATGCGTTTTCTGAACAAGGTCAATCGTGGTCACTTCAAATTCGGATTCAGGATGGATTATGTCAGTTTTCCTATTTTCCATTTCCGCTACTTCACACTTTTCATTTCTTATCAATAGTTTTTCTTTATACCAAAAAAGAAAAAAAAATACTCATATTGGTACACCGAAGTTTAATATAGTCATAGCAGTCTTTGATACAAGCGAAGAAGACAAATTAGAACATATTTTAATTATTGTATACGATATATTATGAATCTATATTCTAAAAATTACCAGTTTGAGAAATTAAAATATTTATTGTCGGTTTTTCGTATATTAACTGTACATTAACTTTATCTGTTGAAAAATACTAGATTAATAAATTAATTTCTCATATACCGAACCCTGTTTTCCCCATTTTCAAATGATATTATACTACATTTTAAATCAGTTATATAATTTTCTCTAATAAACGAGTCTCTTTTAGTGTAATAAGTTCGTTCATAAAACTTTAATTTACAATAATGAAGAAAATGATTTTCTTTCATAAAATGTTACTTAAAGTAACATAAAATAAACGTTTTATATTTATGGAACTTTCGTATTGGTATTATGAATCACAAGTATATTTGTTGTCACACCTTTTGAATACTTTATTTATGGAGGATCAAATGAGATTGTGAAATCGATTATCAGGACTTTTCAAGTTTCGTCCTGAAACACATAATTCTGGTGCAATTCGTCAGTCGGACAAAGGATACAATTTGTCGGTAAAGTGCGGAGCATGCTCGTCTCATTTATTCCACGTAAAATTACGTACCCTACCAAATTGGAACATCTGTCGTGCGGGAGTCTAAATCTGACTCAGGAGAATATCGCTTACATAGTCCAAATCTCGGGTTTACTAATAAACGTAATCTCTGCCAATTTTGTGTTTCTACAGCTTAAATTTTTTTTAATAAAGTAAGCAATGTAATCTATAATTGTATACATTACAATTATAATTGTATAATTTAATTTGTAAATTCATTATTGCAAAGCATTTCATATTATCACAATTAATATCATTCTGTATGTAATATTATTTTAATAACTTATAATATTAGTTTTATCTCTTCATTATTATTATATTGTATATATGTATTATAGATAATTTAACAGATCTCAAAAGGTTTCGAAGGATTTCGAATGAATATAAAGAATTTACAGGTACTCTATAATATTATAAGGGGTTTATGAAGATTTAAAAAGATTTTAAATGATTTCGATTTCATTCGAATGAGAGAGGGGGGGGGGTAAAAGGGGAGGGGGGTGTCCGAGGAAGTAAAGTCATATGCTTGAAGAACTGTCGGCAATAAAAAGAAGGTATTGAAGAAAGAAGATCGTAGAGACACGTTAGAAGAAAGAAAATAAAAGTTGTACCAAACTTTACCGACGACCGTAAACGCTTAAGGGATGATAATAATACTTTAGTGCCAGGGTTACATATAACTTTCGGACTGGAATGCTGATCCGAATCTCAAGGATGCCAGTCCCATAAATTACTCGGAATTTTGCCACAGTCAGATTTATAAGCAATTTTAATAGTTGGCAAAATATATAAAATAAAAAAGGATAACTGGTTTGTCTAATTACTCTGCTTTAATTATTGCGATTTAACAAATTTGTTTAGTAATTGGACTATACAAAACGGGTATTTGAAACTAGTTGTGAAATTATATCAACTTTTGTGCTCATTAAGGGGGAGGGGGAGGGGGGGTAAGGTTAATTCGACAAAAAAAGGCCTATTTTCAAGAATTTTTTTATAAGATACAGGCAGATACAGGTAATGCTGGTTTATTTAGGTAAAATTCATATAATTTTACAACTTTTGGACTATGTTTTCCTAAATTTTTATTGAGAAATATTGGTAAATTAGCCGCTGGAAGCATGAAGTTTGGATAAACATTATTTTTTTACTGTATTTTTTTTTAGTTGAAACTTTATATTATTAATTTTATTAAACCATTTTATGTACTTTTTACATTTGAAACAAATTTACACTGCTCTACCGATTGCAGTTCACTCAGTTGTCATCTTCCTAGAACTTGGGTTCGCTCCCAAACTTAGATAAGGGGAGGTGAGGAGTCGAAAGGAAGGCGCCGCCAGCTCGGCAGTACCGTAGCTGCAAAGTGTGCAGTACCCTAAGTCAGTTTTCACTGTGGTTCACTCGGTTCACTCATTCGCGGAAATTAACCAATCAGACGCAACCCTTTAAAAACAACCAATCAACCATTCGCGCCATGCGCGACGCATGAGCATCAATGCACATCATTGTGGAGCCCGCAAAGGGAACACTGGTACATACGACCCTGACTTCTTTACCTGCTAAACTCACTCACAAAGTGTCAATGACGAACCGAGGCATGACTACATTTGAGGGAGCAGTGTACCATGATTCAACCTCGAAAAATTTAAAACCAAATTCTGGTATATAAATGATAAAAATATTTTAGAACAATGAAATTTCAAAATCTTTGGAATCTAATTAAAAGTAGCCAAACTTATTTGGTTTTTTTTGAATATGAATATTAATAGTATATTAATTTCCTTAGTTTTAATAAATAATTCAACACTAACCTAATTTAATTTGATTAAACCACGTAAAATTAAACTAGTAAATGTCAATGTATGTTAAATAAACTGAAAAATATTAACTTACCAGCTGTTATGTGTGTATTTCGACGAGGTCACAAGTTTACTTGCATTCTGCACTCGCGAAAAGTACAAACACTTTTTCCAAAACACAAATGAACAAAATCAAAGTTATACCGGTTTAAACACGTGTTTCAGTAACGGATTTTCTCGATCAGCTGTGATCAGCTGATATCCAAAATAACTGATGCTTCTCAGCGTGTTCGACACTTTTCGGCAACGTCCGGAAACTTTCGTATTGTCCCACATGACTCTTTCGTGCAGCCTACACGATTAAGTCGTGTAGTGAAAGCAGAGAGTAGATCATTACTGTGTTCACATTCGTGTGGAAGAAACGAATGGTTACTGTGGAAAAACGAATGGTTACTGTGGAGAAACGAATGAGTCGCGCCAATACACTACTCAGTCGTGTATTAAACTTTTTTTATCCGGCCACACGACTAAGTAGTGTATCCTAGAGTAATGGTTAGCGTAGCGTTTTCTTCGTGTAACTTGTAAGAATTTTATATTCAATGAATTTATGTTATACTTTTATTTCTGTTTCAGGTGAGAGACTCACACTTCGAATACTTTACTTAGCTGATTTTAAATGAAGCCACTCGCAGTTTTTCAATAAATTATAAAAATGTTAGACATCAAGGTATTACGGAAAGTTGGGGGTTTACACGTTATGTAGAACAGTTCAAAGGTATGTAAAAAGGTTGTGCATAAATGGAGCTTTCATTAAAAAACATTACCTCGCTGTATGAATGAAGTGAGCCAATATTTTGTCCCCGGCGGAAGCGCTTTTGTCTCCTGTTGTCTCCTTTTTTATTGGGAATATAAACATGTTATGCGACACTGTCGGCGTCTATGCAAACTAACAAATATGGCTGTCGAAAGCATAGTATGTAAATACATAGAAAAGATAATTAACGTTTATGTTAAATTATCATCCAAGTAAATAAATAAGTGTTGTAATAAATAGGAAAATTACTTCTGAGCTGATAATTATTTGCTCCAATAATGGAATTTGCGCAATATCGGAAATCAACCAGTTTCGGAGGTTTTTGTGTCAGTGGTTCAGGCACGTACCCAGGGGGGGTCCGAGGGGCCCTGGTGCCCTCCTCGAAATGTCAGAAAGTTCAGTTTTTTGTAAACTTTTACGTATGATATTCTGAAGAATAACAAGATAGGCACAAAGAACCAACCGATACAAAAATTTTGCTATTTTTTCATTCAGAAAAACATTTGTGCTATATGTATATAAACAATTATCGAAATTCGATGATATTACTTTTGAATCTGTGGGCTCCCCTCCCGAAACAAAATCCTGGGTACGGGCCTGCAGAGTGGTTGTGACTCCAAGGAGAATAAAAATCTCAATTTAAGTTTACATAGAGTACCAAAGTTTGGAAGTGTTAAATTAAAAAGGCTCTTGCGTAATTACATAGCTATCTAAGTCCAAGTAAAACACCATTTTATAAATTTAAACACTTTTTTAATTAAATTATTAATACTGCTCCATATTATTCACATGCTTTCGGCGGCCATGTTTAAATGGCACCGCAGCGCCCCTTTGGCGCGAATAGATGTTTTCATTCCCAATAAAATTAGTCCTGTGACAAAAAAAAAAGTGGTAAAAGTAGCCAGTTTAATTGTAAGATTATCTGAAGTTCTCATAAGAACAAGGAAAGTTATAGTAAGGATAACTACTACCAACCTTACAAATAAATTACTTTACAATTATTGAAATAGCATGCTAATAAAGTAGTTGGCCTTCCATTAGGTTTTGGAATTGTAAAGGAGAATATTTTTGAACATTTTTTAAGGGAATAGAAAAAAGAGCGTGAAATTAATATTTATTATTGTCAATTAATATTTCTTTCCCTTATCTAGTTGAATATTGTGTCAGAATGTCCATTTTATCGCATATTAATCCATGATTGTTGATTTTTTCTACTGATTTGCTTTTTCATGAAATTAACGGAATATTCGACCCGATAAAATGTAACTGGACCCTGTTACACTATATGCTAAATGAATCTGGTACAATTCAAAGTCTCATAATTATAGCCCGGACAGCTATAAATAGTTTTCAATAATTACAAAGTCCTTATTAATTAGCTAAAAGGGATTCAATGCTTTGAGGTACTAAGTAAGCTTTCAATTAATACAATATTGAATTGAATACTTTTTTACTGTAATTTGCCTTAATGAACGATTTATTATTTTAAAAGTATATTGTTCTCATATCACTCATTCTTTTTTGTGTGATAAATGTTCAAAACATTGCTCATGATATTTACCAGTCTTAAATAGAAACAAGAAAATAATTGAAAAGATTGAAAGTTTGCACCCAGAAAAAAGTTCTTATTAAATTAAAGAAAACAATGTTTTATATAATTTTCTTAACATTAAAAAAATGAAGAATTATATTTTTAAATCTACGCAATTTTTATATTGTTAATAACTAATAAGAATTTAATCATGATATTATCATTTGCGTACTTTTTATGTGACTAAATTCAAAAGGCGAATCTACAGTTTCTGACATTTTATGCAGGACGTGAAAACACGTTTCAAGTTTTGCTGACAAGAATAAACATAATGTTGAGAAAAAGATGGATGTTTTAGACTAATTAAACGTTAAATCTATTGGTGCAAAATAAAAGTTGACATTTTTGTTATTTATGTATAAAATTGCATTTACGATAATATCAGTGATTTCGTATCTGTTTATGAAATTTAGACAAAGTTATTAAATAAAAACTGTTAATAAAGGCAAAGAAACAACATGCAACATGCACATTTTTTCTTGCAACATCGAACTATGAAAATTCTTATAGTTTAACGTAAATAGAACATTGTAAGTAAATACGTATATGGAAGCTAAAATTACAAGTCAACCTCGCACATAATGCGTTGACCCTAACTCTGGAATGTCTACCTCTGCCAAATGTGAAATGTCCACGGAACGACAATGAAGGAACAAACGAGGATAAGACGCGGGCGCGGCGCTACGCTGGTACATACTACCCTTCAGAACTTCCACATTCTAAGAATATTTCATCGATAAACCCTCGCACTGTCAATAGAAGAGAACTTGACTCCGTCGCGTCGGTGACTACGTCGAAGGAAAGCAGGATCGGAAATCTGATTGCCAATACATTCCATACTACCACGAATTTCAAACCAATTTCCGTACTGTATTACCAATCACAAAGAGCTCAAAATTCCAACCAGTCGACTTGCATTAAATACATTTCACTACGTTTTCCCATATTTTCAATTCCTCTGATTCATCAGTAATTTGATTTTTACAATTTTGTATAATAGTTATTCATATTTCTTATTTAAAATGGGAATGATCGATTAAAATATTAATAACTTCAATTCGATATTTACAGTGATGGATAAGTTACTTTTTAAAATGAACTATAAGTTACCGTTACCGTTACC
Source organism: Synergus itoensis (assembly GCA_904066005.1). Classification (NCBI taxonomy): domain Eukaryota; kingdom Metazoa; phylum Arthropoda; class Insecta; order Hymenoptera; family Cynipidae; genus Synergus; species Synergus itoensis. Next base: position 208,853 of record CAJFCP010025959.1, on the reverse strand, counting down.
ATTTTAAAATATAACTTTTACTTAGTGACTTTTTCAAAAAAAAAGTAACTATCATTACACGGAAAAGAAAAGTGCATTGAATCAAGTCGACGAATTTACTTGGCCGATTTTACTTGAGAGAAGTCATTCTTTTCTAAGTACAAGACACCGATTTTCTTGAATCAAGAAAATAATTAATTCAGTGAAATTACTTGGATCAAGAACATATGTATTTCAAGCAAATAACTATTGAATTAATTTGTTTAATTGCAAGTATTTGTTTGAACTTAAAGAAAGTATTGGATCTAGTATATATATTCTTACAATAAGTAATCGAAATGTTAATTTAGTTAATTAAGGCTTCTTGATCCAAGTAAATATCAGTGCTTACTTTAATTTCTATCTTTCTTAATATAATATTCATATTCTTGATACAAGAAAATTAATACATTTGGCGAAGGAATAACTTCTTTTTAGTATGATGCTTGCATATTGTATGCTTTCAATAAATATGGATTTGAGACGAATGTCCGATGATCTTCGACGATGCCTAAGATATCAAGTGACAATCACACATGCAGAAAAATTGACCTGTTAAAATAATCTTTATGTTTGAATGAGTCTTCGTGATGAGTATACGGTGGAAAAAATGTGGGACCACCATCTCATGAGCTTAGGGTAGTGGTTTAGGTTACTGACTCGCGTCCGATAGATCGTGCGTTCGATTCCCTCTAGCGTTGCGTACGAAATTTTATTTGTTATATAAGCGTTAAAATTTACATATATCGATTATTTATAAGTATATCCATAATATATTTGCAAATGAACCATGTTCTTAATTAATAATTGTTTTTTTATAGATTCTACAGATTTTTTTTCTATGTGGACACAATTGTATTGTCACAATACTATATATTCTTAAATTAAGAAAATATATTCTTGACGCGAGTTAGAAACTATCAAGTTAAAATAATGTACTATTCCATCTGAGATACATTTTCTCAGATCAAGAAAATATGCACTTGTTCCAAGCATACGGTACCAAATACATATTTTCTTGCATCAAGTACATTATTCTATTGTCCCCATTCGTACCCACTCTTGATTTGAACCAAGTACAATTTACTTGATCCAAGAACATTTCGTTTTCCGTGTATTTTTTTCGTTACTTTTATATTTTAGAAATATTAGAAATATATAGTAAGGAAAATAATAATCAAAGCTTATTTCTATCTATATTTCGTCGTTCAATCTCCCCCTACTCGTTTTCAGTATTATTCCTGCTGTACTGAACAATCTTTTGCACGATGCGCTGCTTGGCATAGTGGTATTGAATTTGATGAACAATTTTTTTAGCGTTAGAAAACTGTTCAGCATTCAAGCTTTTTCATCAACGGTTTTATCGTAATAAAAAAATTCTGTACTATATTTCAAAAGTAACGAGAAAAGTAACGATTTTTATCGTTACAGTTACCGAAAAAATGTAACTTATAGTTACCAGTTCGTTACCTATTAACAAAAGTAACTTCGTTACCATCATCGTCGTTACCAAAAAAAAGTAACTAGTTATTAGTATCTATTTTAATTTTAGTCATATTACACTATATACCTATCATATTAGGGTACGGTGTGCCTGAACGAACTTTAAATGGAGGTGATAAGGGAGGTCTTATATTATTTTTCGGTTTCGTTTTAGAATGCTTCAGAAACAATTTACAAGAAAAATTTAAAAAATTCTTAAAATCGCTTTTTACATTCCCATCAGAGAATGTAATAGAATCCCATAGTTGATGGCAAGTATATTGGTGTAAATGGGGAACGTAGCATAGTAAGAGTGAGGGAGTGTGGGGTGAAGTTACTGAGTTTTCGACGGTGGAAAAGTCCATTGAGAGCGAATAGGTATGCCGCTCGTCTTAATGAGGAGAAGAAGGAACAGAGATGGCCGGTATGTCGGCCCCCCTTGGAGAGTTGGATATTTTGGACGGATTTTTTTAATGTAGTCAGTGTAGATGGTTTTGATTGGTTTATTTGTCTAATCTCCTTACTGTAGCATATGCGTTGATCATAGAGATGCTTTTGGTGATTGTAAAGCGTTAAAACGCGTTAGGCGTTCGTTATAGAGTAGGTACACCGAAAAAACGATATTCTAATTTTAAGAATTTCCCACTAAGTTTAATAATATATTCTTAACCTGTCATTAAAAATATATTCTTAAATTAAGAATATTTCCAATAGCTTAATCCGCAACCCAATGTCTGGAGTTAATTCTTTTATTAAACCTTCTGTCAGACCTCTAACTCTTCTCATTGTATTAATTTTATGACCTACACAGAAAACATGCACATGGTGCAAAACATTATACTCAGCAAACTATCGTGTGCCCACTGGGCTGATAATTTTTGCAAAGAGGTTAGGTTCCGAAAAGAATAAGCAATAAAAAACAAGGTGCAAATAATAACTTTTAAAAAAATCATTCTTAATACTTATACGTTCAAATAACTGGAAGAGATCTCCCAGTTGGTGGTTTTCTAGCCAAGTTTTGACTTCTTCCATTTTTTAAAATTATCTCAACCGATCAAACGCACGTGTCACGAAGCATTATTAAAAGAAATGATGAAACAGAGCAAGACGCATTTTCCTTTGCGCATACTCCTACTATGGTCGGTCGAGAATATTATTATTTTAAGAAGAATTATTATTATTATTATTATTATTATTTTAATATTATTATTTAAAGTAAGAATTCCGCTTACTTCATTAAGAATATTATTAAGAATATGTCTGTAAGTATATGATATTCTTAATATTAGAATATTGTTTTTTCGGTGTAGGGTTCACGACGAATAGCCGGTCGTTGGTAAGAGAGCTGAAGCTCTCGTCGAAGGTAGACGATCCACGAGATTACAGAGGTTAGTCGGTCGTATATGTTAAGAACGGAGACCTAGGAGCGGATACCGTCCAAGGTCTAGCGAGTTGGGGACTGGCAACAAATCCTGATCGTGGACGATGTACTCAGAGACTGGCAGCCGGTCCTGGGTTTTTAGAGCTAAAATCTAGAGCGGCTACCGTCTAGGTCTAATTAGTTGTGCAGCTCATGCTCATGATCCAACCACCCATGGTCTGGCCAATCGTGGTCCCAATTTCGTTCTAGTCGCGCATCCTGCCACTTTTGGCCATGTTTATTCCTACAGTCGCATAGTTTGAGCTGGTTTGAGTTTAGACACGCCATTCAAAGTTTTGACAATAGTCCGATATTGCAGCCGTATTGTACTTGTGGTATTATATCACTTGAAATTAAACATTAGGAGTTTTAAGTGCATATTTTCAACTACACTCGAACCCAGAGGCTGATTAGTTGAGATTTATCTAGATTATCTGCTCCTAGATGTTCGAGATTGGTCTCCATCAATCAGCTTCGACTAGAAAGAGACAAGATGTCCCACAGTTGCAACTTCTCTCTCTGACGCATTATTACGCGCTTTCCTACAGCGTCTAGCAGTCCATTTCTATATGTCGATGGCTTACCCCCATCCCCACTCTGCTGTACTCGCGGTGTAAGTGGAAAGTGTCTTCGCCGCGCCATAGTCAGACGTAAGTCTGAGTATTTCGAGGCGAAGATTTTTCCCTTTCCCTTTAACTATTTTATTTCTATTCTTATTCTATTTCCTAAAATTTCTTTAAGTTAGATTCCGCGTTAGCAATGTCGTTTGGTTTATGCGCATGGGCGTATACCAAATGTATTAGATTTGTGTACACTTTTACCGTCAGTTTTTGCCAAATGTTCACGTTTTGTGACCCCTTGAACCTCCGATTGGCAACAATTAACAATTTTTTTAATTTTATTGAAAAATCGAAAATTCAAATTTTGAGACAAATAACGCGAGATACAGAGAAAATTATAAGAAACATCTTAAAATGTCTACTAATTTTCCACTTGAAAAATAATTATTAATCAATTCTGAGTTTTTCGACCTCAGATTGTTTTCGAATCTACGCATGTGCACTTAAATTTAACACATAAAAGTCGGGAGCCCTAACCGTTATCGTAATCTACATTTTGGAACTCAGGAAAAAAATATCTAATGTAAGGAAAAAGATCAACAAAATAAAAACAAAATTGTTTAAAATGTTTCTTTTCAAGTTTATAAATATAGTATTACTTTATTGAAATTTGATAAATAAATAACGCAAATATAATAAAAAATTTTTCATCAAATAAGTAATGTAAATCGATTGTAATTTACTATTTATTTTTCGTTTTAGACTATATTAATACAGTACAACCTCCCTAAGAGCGACCTCGATAAGAGCGAAAATGGCCTTGATGAGCTCGGACGCTTCCCCCACTACAAACCCTACTCACGGTGACTCACGCTGCCTCGAGAATTGGGCGCAAACCCCGAAAAGAGCGAGCAGCCGAGCGCAGCTTAATTTCAGTTTTTTCTCATTGAAAATGGTTTTTTATTAAAATTATTTTTCTTATATTTGCATGCAATAATTCGTATATATATTTTAAAGGTTGTTGATACTTCTAACTCCTATATAGTACAAGGCAGCTTTATTTTTATAAAACTTTTAAGAAAACAAAATTATAATTTCATTTTAAATTAAAATACATATAATATGTACACTTTTTAATATGTACGTATGCTATAAACAGTCGTATTTCATATATATTGTATTTTTGTCCACATGTTGAAATATTCTGTTTTATTTTTTAATATATTGTGTGCAAAAAAGTTTACAAATTTTAAATAATTTTAGAGTAATTTCCGATACTCTGTGAGTAACGAACTTTTAAAATATATTATATGTATTTAATATGTATTTATACGTATTTAATCAAAAAGACGCTACGTTTTCATCACCGCGGGCCGCTCGCTCTATTTGAGGTTTCGTACTCAAACACACATTTCGCACACACGCGCAATTTCCGAGCTCGACGCCCAGTAGTGGGGGCCCCCTATTTCTCGGAATTATTACCCCTAACTGCCCATGAGTTCGCTCTTAGGGAGGTTGTACTGTATCTTCTTACATAATTACACAATTTTTAAAGTCTTGTAAAATTTATTGAATCTTTTTGAAATCTCAAAAATCACTCGTTCCTTTTCATAATCCTGGTAATTATCTCTAAACTCTTTTAAAATACTCGAAATTAGTTTAATTTTAAAATACCTTGATATTGTTTGTAATCCTTGAAACCCATTTACATCTTGCTAAATCCTGTTTAAATAATAAATACATAATCTTTTATAACATAGTTCTATTTTCTGAGGCTCCAAAAAAGTGTAATAAAGCCTGTCAGATAAGTCAGATTAGAAAATTCCTTCGGGAATTATCGTCTTGAGACTATACAATCAGACAGACAATTTCCTAAAATCTGTTTTTTTGTTTCTGGCTCAGAGGCCCTAAAAACGCCAAGAAAAGCTGAAAACTCGGTAGGTCATAATTCAAAAGAATCTAATACCTTTCGATGAAAAATGGAAAGAATGTAAAAAATCTTAATCTTTCGCAATAACAATACGACGAAATGAGTGCCAATACTCTAGCCAGTCTGTTCAAAGATTAACTTCGCTTCCCGTGATTTTTCTTTGTTTTCCCAAAAGGACGTATCAGCAGCACACTTCTTTAACTAAAAAGAAGGAAGCGGATCGGGCAAAATCGATCGAAAACTGCCCCCTCGAGGGTCGCTGCACGTTCGAAATAGACGCGAGCGGAAGCCAATTTCCAGACGTTCATACATAGCTCGGTACGCGTTACAGTTACGTCGTTTCGATAATAATTGGCGCTATGAATGGATATACAACCAGCATAGAAATTCACCTCGCACATTTCCCATTGTCTGGCATCTGTGTATACGCTGAACATATAAATACGAGAATGTGTGTGGCACTGTGGCAATGTGGCATACTGTACAACTCTCGCTACTCGAATTTGATTCCTCCCTGCGTCTGATGCTGATCATTAGCCAGTCCAGCTGCGTACGATCGTCAATAGATGCGCCTGCAGTGAAAGAGCTGTGAACTAACCACCCTGACTGAATCCACCATCACTCACTCCCTCGATGAAAGAGAGATGGGAAAAGTTAACGAGTTTTTAAATTTCTCTCGACTAGCTCTACATATTAGCACTAGAGACAAAAATATGATAGATCGATATTATTTTAGTCATCATTTTCTCAAAGTTTTAAGTAGACACTAAATATAGTGTACCAAAATTAACCCGTGTGGAAGTATTGACTGGGGCCAGACTGAGTTCCAGATAATTTACCCAAGTACCAACTGGTACTTGGGCCCAAGTTGGGAAATATTTTTTTACCCAGTTATCATCAGTGTTTGACAGTAACGCGTTACTAGAAAAGTTACTTTTTTTAGTAACGGTAACGGTAACGCGTTATTTCTTTTAAAAGTAACGGTAACGGTAACGCGTTACAATTTTTTGGTAACGGTAATGCTAAGTAACGCACGTTACCAAACGTTATTTTATAAAAATTTGGAATGCTGCATAAGTATTAGATTAAATATTTAAATATTAAGGGGGTATTCTGGTCTAGAATTTTGAAAAAATCGATTTTTTTCTTTTTGCACATTTTCAAAGTTTAGACCTTTAAGAACATATCCTCCAAAGGAATTTTAAAAATTTCAATTATTTATAGAGCTACAGCTACTTTAGTGACGCGGCAACTAAATCGGTCCGGCCGCCACAGTGGGACCAAACGCAAAATTTCCGTTCAAAAGTCTTCAGAGCCTTCAATTTTGCTCCGTTTTATAATTTCTTTTTTTAAAATTAAAATTCAATAAATGTCAAAGAGGACCTTGGTTGTCGATTTTTGAATTTCCATTTGTTTATTTATTAAATATTTACTCAATTTTCGAGAAAATCGAGATTTTACACATATGTAATGATTATTATTTCGAAGGAAGGTAGAAGTGCTTCGAAAGAAGGTAGAAGTGCTCGTTTGGCAGAGAGAGCTGCTGAAAACAGTTATTTTGAAGAAGAAGAAGGTCCGATGTATGAATCAGGAATGGCTGATTGACAAAATGTAAGTATAGCGCACTATTAAATGACTTAGACTGCCTGAAATTTTTACTCACTTTTTTAAACGCGTTTTTCTCGAAACTACTTTTTTCGACATGGCCACCACGATATCTCAAGTTCTAGCCAACCGATTTACTTGAAATTTTGTGTGAACCTTCTTTATATAATCCTTTATAGCCCCTACCAGATTCGTGTCAAAATTTCGGTTTTTACTATTTTTAAAAAATTCAGGAACATCAAAAAAAGGGGTAAAAAATTGATTTTTGATTTCATACAGTCGCCATTTTGTAAAAAAAATTTTTTTCATGTTCCCCGAGGTAGGGGCTATAACAGCATCCTTACTGATTGAGAATTTATTTTGGTTTTTTTTTTCAGATCACCAGGAGAGTTGGAATCATGGTGGCCAGGATGCACCGTTTTTTTCACACCTGTCTCTTTCCCCCCTCTCTAACTTTCTTAATTTTTAATTTTTTTGTGTGAAACTTTTTTTCTGTATTGTCAAAATATCAATAAAGACATGGTAAAAAAATGGATATTAAAAATATTTTTTGTTTTTTTAAAATTAAATTTCAAAAAACGGCCGAAAATCTGCTTTCTAGACCAGAATACCCCCTTAAGAAAACCAATCAAATGGTGTGCTTTCTTTACAGTAACTCTACTGCTCTACTCATCAGTACCGGTTTACCAAGAAAATATTTTTTCTCCATTACAATGCGACATGAAAAATTATAGAAAAATTCAAATAAAATTCAAATATAAGAAACAAAAAAATATAAAAAACTCAAAAAGGGACAAGAAATATAAAATATATAAATATAAATACTCAAAATATTTATTGATTATGAAAATAATCATATTTTAATTAATATGATTAATTTTAATCATATTTCTAATTAAAATATTTATTTATAAAATATTTATACGTAATATAAATACTCAAAAAGTATTTTAAAAATTCAAATATAAATTCAGAAAAATTATAGAAAAATTCAATAGTTTTAAAATTATTTTACCTAACTGTATAAAATATATAAATATAAAAAAATTCACATATAAATTCAGAAAAATTATAGAAAAATTTAGTAGTTTGAAAATTATTTTAGCTAACTGTAAATATAATTTTCAGTTATGAATCAAATGTATCAAATTCTTAAAATTCTTTTAGGGCATTCAAGTAATGTATTAAAAATATAATAAAAAAAAGTAACGTAAAGGTAACGCGTTACTTTTTTTCAGTAACGGTAACGCGTTATTTTATAAAAAAAATAACAGTAACGGTAACGCGTTATTTTCTTTTAAAAGTAACGGTAACGGTAACGCGTTACTTTCAGACAGTAACGTGTCAAACACTGGTTATCATTTGGACTGAATGTGGGCTGACCAATTAACAATAAAATATTAAAATGGGTTAATTTTAATGTTAAGTATATAAAACAAACTTGTTTTTGCACATACAAGATATATTGCTTTTTTAATCTTTACATGTGAATGGATCGATATATTTACTCTAACAAATGAACCAATCGATATCAAATCTGAAATCTAATTATTCTTCGTCGCTCTTCTAACAAAAAACCTAAGTATAAACTATAAAACAGTGACTGGCTCTAGAAACGTTAGCTTTAATAATTCAGGAATATGAATTATTGAAAAAAGTGCAGTACTGATCACACTTTGCATTTATTTAATCATATAATGAAAACAATCGAATTATTTAAATTTTTTTTTCTTATTAATTTGGTCTACCCAGTTGGGTACTCATTGACGCACAATTATAGGATGGGCTAATCTGAGCACATTTCCACACGGGAAGGTTCATGTTTTTTGTAGATTGATATACATAATACCTATCTCTTCTGTATTAAAATGTATTCACCGTCGTAGAGGCTTGCGTAGAGGAAGAGCAAAGTTTGCATGAGTAGCTTGATAAATATGCAGTGGTACAGTTCCATTAAGCTTTCGTTCAAGTAGTTCATCAATTAATTGCATGTCGCGACAAAGGTTGTTTTACCTATTTAACTATTTACTCTATACTCAAGTTGAATCTCTACTAACATTAAGAAAAGGGTAACATTTACATTGTTCGCAAAGTTTGCACTTACACGATACACGGAATTAACCGAAGGCAACACCCTGCCGAAAAGAAAGGAAAGGTTTCGGAAACAAAACTCGTTCCGATGCTTTCCGAATTCCTTCTTGTTGTTCCGAAGATTTCCGATTTATTTCTGTACGTCCCAATAACTCGTTCCGAAGCTTTCCGAAGTCATTCCGAAAGAAAATTCAGATAGAGTTCGGAAACGATAGGAATCAAAATTCTTTCCGAATTCTTTCCTTACCTTTCCGAATATTTTCCGAAAACTTTCCGAAATTTCCGCTAGGGCAGCAACATCTTTTATATTATTGCTATTCTCAGACAGTTTCTTTATATAGAATTCATTTAGATTTAGTGAGTTGATCAAAAACAAAAAATCGACACATATACGTAAAAGATTCAGCAATGTGAATACATAAAAAAGACCTAGCTTTCTTATTATATATTTATGTATCTAAAATTTAAGGCAAGAACACTCTAATAAGGACGTTAAACTCCGATGGAGGGGGTGAGCCAGAAAAGTTAGTCTTCAGAGGGGATAAACAGACTTGCTTGCGCAGAATCACTGCGCATATACAGCTGTTTGAATCAGTGGCGTAACTAAAGATTGAGGCCCCCCCGCAAAATTTGTTAGAAGGCCCCTTTGAAAATAAAAAGAAACAAGTTTTGAATAAATTTAAATTTAAAAAATTAAAATTAAAATACAGAGTGAAATTTATTTTTTCTAAGCAGTCTAAGAGAGCAAGAGGCCCCTCGGAGGCCCTTCAGAGGAGGCCTCCCCGCAATGCGGGGTTTCGCTACTACATAGTTACGCCACTGGTTTGAATGTGTCTGTATATTCATGTGTCGTCGAAAAAGATTATAATTTTGTTTTATAATAAGGTTTTTTAAGGGTGTTGGAGCCAAGTTCCAATTTAAAAATTCACTCGCTTGAAGTCTTACGTAAGCAAACGTAAGTTTGAGGTTAGATTCGTGATCCGTCAGATCTGTCAGATTTTCTGTTGATGCGCAGAACAAAAACAAACTGCGTGAAACTGCGCAACGATAACCGAGCATCCCCTCTGCCGACTACACTTTTGGGCTCACGATTCCTTACCCCCTCCATCGGAGCTATTGGGATCTGAATTCTTGAGAGCGCCATCAGCGGATTCATGCCAATATGGCCGCGATAACAGCAGGTAGATTTTGAAGAATAGGTACAATTGAGTTTGTAGTAAAAATGACAAAAAATCATTTAAAATACAAGAAAATTAAATTAACGATTAAACAAATTCGTAATTTTACAAATTCTACACCCTCTTTTAAAAATTTTGTTTTATAAGCGGAACCGGTTTCGAAGAGGAATTTATTCGTTTTTGGTTGGATTTCTAATACACTCGAAGCTCATGGTAGCGACACTCATGGTAGCGGTTCGTAGAATTGGCGGTAATATATATAGTTGGTAAGGGGTTCCGTGGGGCGGGAAGGGTGACGTCACGAACTCAGCACTGCCGCATCAACAAGGTGGACAGAACCTTAAGAGGTTAACTGCTAGTTTTGTTTCAATTACGTCAACCACTATAGTTTGCTCCAAAATTGTGTTCAGTTCGTTCCACGTTCCAGTCGTTTCCCATTCGCTGTCAGTGTTTCGTTTCGCCTTACAAAAATGTCAAAAAGGAAGCGATTCACATTTGAAGAAAAACTCCAAATCTGTGAGAATGTATACGTCCCTGACTTTTTGACGTCTCCAATACGCCCGCGTTAGCGGCCGACCAACCGAGCTGACCGCTATCATAGGCTTCGAGTGTAGTTCCTTATTAGGTTTCATTCGGAGTCTAATAGGTACAGAACCTTTTTAGTACGTTCTAAGAGTTTTCAACTTGGTTTTTTAAATCAGGTTTTATTGGGCATTGTTGTAATTATAATTGGATTCTACATGGTTTTTATTTGATATTAATTAGTTTTCAAAGAGGTTCTCTTTCGAAATGATCTAAAAGGAATCAAATAGGCTTTTAAGTAATTTTTATTTGGAATTGAAAAGGTTTTCAGTAATAATTTCTATTTGGTTTCAATGTGTTTTCTGCTTGGAGCTTATAATGTTTTTAGAGGATTTTAATTTGTTTTGTATTTGACGTTTATAAAGTTTTAAAAAGGTTGTCAATAGGTCTCGTTAGGTACGTATTCGAGCACGAATGATATTTATAATAGGACTTAATAAATTACAAACTAGTTTCGTAATAGGTTTTTATTTATTATTAGAAAAATGTATTTTAACAGTACAAATTCTGATTAGCCTTAAGAACTTTGTCGGATTATAACGTTTGATTATTATTAGCGCATTAGTTCCTAATAGAACCTCTTAAAATGACAATTCTGGACTTGGTAGAATTTCGTATAAGAAGATGACTAGTAGAAACCTTTTAGGCCCACTTAGAATCAGATTCTTGCACTTTGTCGGATTATAACGTCTGATTCTTATTAGCGTATTAGTTCCTAATAGAACCTCTTAAAATGACAATTCTGGACTTGGTAGAATTTCGTATAAGAAGGTGACTAGGAGAAACCTTTTAGGCCCACTTAGAATCAGATACTTGGACTTTGTCGGATTATTACGTTTGATTCTTATTAGCGCATTAGTTCCTAATAGAACCTATTAAAAACACAATTCTGCACTTTGCAGAATTTTGTAAAACCAGTGCCTAATACGAACATATTTCTGGAAATTTAAATTTACTCACTAAAAACCTAATATAACCAAGTACGTTCCACGTTGAAATTAGAAACTTATTAATTTCATATTATGACCTATTAAAATGCTAAGGAAACTAACCTGCCGCCTACAAAAGGTATTTAAGTGGCATTTCATTATTTCTACTGGGTATTTTTAGCAGGGTATGTAGTTTATACGTAAGAGCTTTTATTTAGACAAGAGCCTTTTTATTTTAACACTTCCAAGCTTTGGCACTCTATGAAAACTTAAATTGAGATTTTTATTCTCTTTAGAGTCACAACCACTGACACAAAAACCTCCGAAACTGGTTGATTTCCGATATTGCGCAAATTCCATTATTGAAGCAAATAATTATCAGCTCAGAAGTAATTTTCCTATTTATTATAACACTTATTTATTTACTTGAATGTTAATTTAACTTAAAAGCTATGTTTTAGCTGGTTTTCGCAACGTTTTCTATGTATTTACTATGCTTCTGACAGCCATATTTGTTAGTTCGCATAGACGTCGACAGTGTCCAGGGCCGACTCAGCCTACTTTTTCCATGTATGGATTTATCCGTGGCATCCATACTGTCTGCGCCGCCCCTGACAGTGTCGCATAACATGTTTAAATTCCCAATATTTTCTACCAGCCCCGTGTTAGTCTAAAACATAGACGTAAGAATTAACGGGACGGAGCACAACCCCCCCCCCCCCTTGTCAGGTAACGCGTAAGTAAGGGGGGTGAGAACACCACACATGCTCTCCCCACTTTCTTGAGAGATAGATAGTGATTGGTTTATTGGTTAAAGATGGTAGAAATTGAAAGTGCAGCATCTTTTAAAAGTACGAAACAAATAAATATATATGCTGTGAAAATGAGTGTTAAAATTCGTATATTTGGGTGATGTGTAGTGAAAAATTTTAAAAACACTTTAGTACATATGTAGTTGGTGAAAATGTAAAAATCGTTTTTTCACGCAGTAAAAACAATTTTCCCACAGTTTTAAGTATAAGACAATGACAGTTAGGGTGTTTGACATTTTTTAACTATTTAATTTAATGAATAATTCTAAAAATTTTTAGAGTTATTCATTAAATTTATGGAGAAATATACTTCATTTAGATTAACGTTCGAATACATCAGGTACGAATCCACAGTGGGTGAATACGGGCGATTATAATACAAAATGTAATATTAATATATTATAAGAAAGTTTATAATAAAAATATAAATTAATTTATAAATTAACTAATAAACAATTTATTTATGTTTTTATCGCCACGGTGGAACGATCGCCCCGGTGAGTTGCAGAAAAGGGGTGGGGGAGCAAAGTAAGCATTGAATTAAAAAAAGGGAAGATTACGATTAATGTATGGGATGTTGGCAAAGGGTGAAAAGAGGAGTGATGAAGGATCAATAAAAGATTGAAATCAATCTTCGGATTGCTGAAATAAAATGATATGTGCAGGAACTTTTATTTCCTTCTCTTGCGAAAAATTCAAGTAGAATTCGATTTTATGGATTTACTTATTCGCCCCTGGGATACTTAATTTCCATCTTGCGTGAAAACCAATTTCCTGTAGCCGTATATATATATATATATATATATGTATATGTATGCGACCCCGCGATAGAGTGAAGAACGGGTTGGTGGAGCAAAAAGCAGGGTGAGGGGAGGAATTCAAGAAGGAGGCGGAAGAATAAAGTTTGGTGCGGTCCGATAAAATACGCCAGATAAAGTCTAAGTTTTGCAACGTTCCTTCCTCCCTATCGATGCGGCGTGCGGCGCGAGAACTCGAGCTAACGAAAATCCGAGCAAATTGTGCCCGGCTTGAGACCCTCTACGTTCTTTTTACGTAAAGCCGGTTTCCCGGACTTTATCACGCATTGTCGAGGAAGAAGTTTGAATTTACAGTGATCACAGTTTCAGACTCGAATGACAAAGTGAAAAAATTGCTTTTCTTCTAGAAAAAGACACATGCGAAGGAAAATATTAATATATATGATGAAGAAAAAAAAATAACTTTAGCTTCGCTGAAAAATATAATAATAATTAGAAACAAACCTTTTGCTCTGAATTTTGATTATTTGGAGACTTATAGACGAAAATGAAATTTTTCAAAAATTATGAATAACCAAATGCATTACTCTTACGGGTAAATCGATTTGTCTCTAAATAAGGAATCTTTCTTCTTATTATACTGCACTTCCGATTCTAGTTCCTCCAATTCTGAGAACTTAGGTTCGCTACGCTACACAGTAGCGTAGCCACAAAAATTGAGCAGTGCCCTAAGCGGATAGTTTCGTTAGTGGATCATTTATCATCGTGGAGCCCGCGTTGGGAACATTGGTACATACGACCCTGACTTGTTTACCAGCTTGCACTCCTGATATATGTGTACTCACCAACCGAAATGGGACTTCTCACTTTGAATTTTTATTATTTCAGCACTTATAGTCGAAAAATCAATTTTACTATAATTGTAAAAGTACATAAAACATGTGAAACTAAATATTTTGTTAAATCCTTGTAAAAAATTTGACATTGGTATATAATAGAAAAGCTCTATTTTCCAAATGAAAGCACAGGAATCTATTCGTAAAAATATTTATTTTATTATTGTTTTTATATAATTTCAATTAAGTTTAGAACTTTTAAACGATAATAATCTTAGTCTCATAAGTCTACAGCCCTACCTAATGAATCGATTCACATAGCGCATTATGCACGCAGCACAACATATAAAGTTTTCCACTAATCATAGTTCTCCATTTCCAATCATTAGAAAGAATTGATTGGTCGAGATCGAGAAATTTATACGTCGTGCATAATTCTATAGACAATTCAAAATTAAGGCCAGTTTTCACAAAAGGCGAGTCTTCATGTGTCGCATGTTAAGCTTTAGCAGAGTTGGACTGTGATGTGTCATAACTCTGTTTAGTTTGTCAGGGTTGGGTTGTGCGTTGATATAATTAGAAAGAGAGATAGTTTCAGTGCGCGCGTAGCGCAGCATACATGGTCTAGTGCATTATAAAGTAAATTGCAGATGAAATGGCCATTTTATTTTAAGACTGAAAATCGGGAAAAGACATTTTTTAAACATGAAATTCAAATGTTTATTACAAAAATCTAATACCTTCTCTAATGAGAATGTAAAAAATCGTATTTTAACATTAAATCGTCAATCACTCAGTATCAGAACAATATTGTGGAATTTTTGCGACATTTCGTTTCGGACGGCTAATATGCGACTTGGCCCTGCATTTGGTTCGTCAGATTTTGGTCATTTTGTTTTTTTTTTTTTTTTTCGTTTTTTGTTTTTTTTTCTCGTTTCCGCTTGTAGACTCGCACCATTTTGCTAAAAAAAGAATCAATAAACTAAGATCATTTGGTGGCTTTTTCGCCCCATAACCTATTTTCGGAGATTTTGGTA
>CAJFCP010025959.1:166437-179432 GCA_904066005.1 Synergus itoensis | reverse complement strand
AAATGGGCCCCGCTTACAATTAGAGATGCCAGTTGGGCCCCAGTTGGTATCCAGTTTTTAAATTAAAATCATATTAAATTCTTTTCAATCTGACAGCATATTTTCAAGAAGTTTAATGTATTCCTGTCGCATGTAATTGTATTATAACGCCAAGATAGTGACTTCTATTTGTTCAATATTTTAAACTGTGACATTCCTCATTTTACTCTTTTTTCTTCCCCATAGAGGAAGCTTTGTAGTCGTTACATTTTCCAATATTTTAAAAATGGCTTAATTAAACTTTCTTCACTTGATAAATGTCTAATACAACATTCTAATCAACTGTCCTGATGTATGTGTGCATGGATATATGGATGTCGCCGTTTTTTGTCGCCCTCTTAACTTAAAGACAAGATTGATCAAATTTGTAGGGTATATTGGCACTACCAATATCTCAAAACGTGCCAAAGGATTTATCAAAATATTGGATTTTACAATTTTTATGTACATTTAGAATTTTTGTAAAATTGATTTTTCGACTATAATAACTTATCAAATAATCAAAATTCAAAGCTTATGTAAAGGAAAGAAAGATTCCTTGCATCGAAAGGAATCGATTGACCTGTACGATTAATGCATTTTATTGAATATTAAGGAAGTTATGCTTTTATTTGTAATTTTAAAAAATTTTGTTTTTATCTATGTTTTCAAATAACCAAAATTCAAAGCTAATGTAAGAAAGTAAAAGATTTTTTGCATCATATGAAATTAAGTAATCTAATATAAATACATTTTATTTAACAAAAATGAATGGTGAGGTGCCGCCGCCACTCTATAATATTAGGCTAATCAAAAAGAATAACCGCGCGATTCGTCACGATTTGTAGAACAAATAATGTACTCGTTCATTTGCATAAATGCAGTTCTCAGTCATGGCCGCTGCAGCCGTGCCTCGCACGTTTGCTCGTTTTGCATTTTTACATTTTAATTTATCTTGCGCTCTGACGGGATTTACTTCTGGTTCCGAATTACGCCTTCTTCGAGCAAGAGAATGAAAGTGCTGGTGTGTGAGTAAAGTAGGGGTGATGAAGGGTGGTAAAGGGTGGTTATGGGTGGCATCTAGGCAGAGAGCTGAGAGAAAGAGGTAGTCGTTCAAGCTTTCTCGGCTGAAATAAGGTACGTAACTCGCATGTGTTGGTGTGCACGCACACGAACACAAGCACTAGCGAGACTTGCGCCTTTTGCATTTTGCATTCTCATCATACGGAAGTGTAATAAAATGGTCAAAATGTGATTTTTTTCAATACCCGCAGAATATGATAACATTTTCGCAATGAATTTTTTTCTAATTTTTGTGTTTTTGTAAAGATAAAAAAAGCAAAACTTTAAAAACCAACTCTTGATTCAGTATCCAAAAATTTGGGGTCCATATCATGTCACATGAGGCAAGTCTCTCTGCGGCATGTCACACCTGCGGCATGTCACATCTGCGGCATGTCACATCTGCGGCATGTCACACCTGAGGCAAAACCTGAGTCATACCTGATGGCAAAACTGCGGCAAGTCTCTCCAGTGGCATCTCTCACTCCAGAAAATTTTCTCTAAGTATTTCTGAAGATGGCAAAACTGCGGCAGAGAGACTTGCCCCATGTGACATGATATGGACCCAAAATTTGTCTAAATCCTTTTATCCAATAAAAGAAGTGATTGCACTGAGAAAACTGTTTAGTTCTATCAACCAAAATTTGGTTGGCTCAACAAAAGAATTTGGTTTCTATACATCCAATAAAACTTTTTTGTTGAGTCTTTTTGTTGGTCTAACAAAACTGTTTTGTTGGCCTAAAAAAATTATTTCGTTGACACTAGGTACTGTTCAATTAATGAACATTGTTAATTTATATTATAAGTAATGGTACCTATTTAAAATTTAAGGAACTACATGCGCGATGAATGACGATTTTCTTTTTTTTCTGTTTCAGGTAAGTTAGATCTTAATACAACTTGTCTACAGCGGAAATTTATAATGTAAGTATAACAAAAATTGACGTAAAAGATGTTTTAAACCTTCTATACGATAAGAGAAAAAAAAATTACAAATTTTTCATTTTTTCACCTCTATAACACGTCTCAATAGTTTAAAGGCGTTTTGTTTTTTAAAACGACACGCAACATAATTCCAAAATTTTTATTCTATTCACTGCAAATATACCATATTTTTAAAATAACATTCCCAAGGAAAGTATATGGTATTTTCGATAAGTTCATTTTAACACTATTTATTGACTATGTTTTGACAAATGATTGCCCTCTTTTTTTTTGTCAATAATTGAACTTTATACATATAATGCTTTATATAGTGATGACGAAATCCAGTTTCCAAAAAGAGGTTTTTTTCAATATATTTCAAAGGGAATATATTTAATATGATGTCCTGAAAAATTGTTCGGATGTGTGTATGTATGTATGTGTGTGTGTCACGCTTTTAACGATCCTGCAATATCTTTAGAACGCGAATAGATAAACTGATGAAATTTGGCATATTTATTCCACTATGTACCAAGTTGACTTTTTTTTACAATGGTTTACCAAAATATTTAATTTTGCAAGTTTCGTGTACTTTTATAATTTTCGTAAAATTCATTTTTTCACTATAACTTCTCAAATATTAAAAATTTAAAGTTGATGTCAGGAAAATGAAGATTCCTTTCATCGAGACGAATCGATTGACCTATATGATTAATGCATTTCATTACAAAATAAGAGAGTTACCGTTACATATTTCTTATTTGTAATTTTTAAAAATTGATTTTTCAATTGTAACTTTCCAAATGATCACATTTTAACGTTGACGTAAAGAAAATAAAAATTTCTTGTGTTGACACAAATCAGATAACATAATATTAATGTATTTGATTAATTAATTAATACTTCCTCGATGAGGAAGTGAATCATATTTCCTTCCAGGAAACTAAGTGCTCATTAAATGAGCGCAAGTGTTGATACAACGTCACAGCTAGTTTTTGTATTATTGTTGGCGAACATTTGAATATAGAAAGTTAAATTTTTAGCAAAAAAAAAAGGGGGAAATCGTTTGTTAATAAGTACTTGAATAAATAAATTCTTGAAATTCGCTTTAAAAACACGTGTTTAAAAAAAAACGCCATTCAAGTTTTAAGGATATGCATCATAAAATCATAGAAATTTTTTACATAACTCTAGTCTACGATTTTTTCCACTCATAAGTTTTTGGTATATTTCCAAGTGCGAATTGCGAAGCGTGAATTTTCCCAAGTGCTCAGAATTGATGTTTTTTCTCCGTCTACATTTAAAATTAAAAAGAAAAACAAATAGTAAAATAATACAAAATGGATGTTGGCGCGCATAGCACGCAAGGGAGCCAAGTCCCCTTAGTATTATAATAATTAAGAGTGTTGGAGCCAAATTTTAATCTAAAAATTCGATTTCATTTTTCTCAACAAATATTAAATTTGGAACTTTTTCCCTCTGTAGAATTAATCAATTTTTAACTAGAATTATGCGCACAGAGCGAAAAAATATCTAATTTAAGTATTTTTTAAATGAAACGAAAATATTGAATTTTGAAGTTTGATTTTGAATTCATCGTTTTATGCAAAAAGTATCGCCCTTAAGAGATATTTATTTAATATTAGCAATACTTCCTCTATAAGGAACCAAATCATATATTTGCTTCTGAAGCAAAGTACATGTTCAATGAATGAGCATAAAAGTTGATACAATTTCACAACTGTAGATAGATTTTGTAAAGATGATTTGTAAATATTGTTCTAACACACAGTTTTAAAAATATTTTTTCAGGATGATTATATTTAGGTACTATTTTTCTAATTATTTTTGTTTAGGTTGACAAGAATTTTAAGATTAAGAAAAAATACTTGTTTTTGTAGTGCTTCGTTTGGGCAAATTACCGATTAAGTAATTATCTGTACTGGTCGACAGTACTGGGCTTTTAACGATACGAAAAATCGGAAAGAAATTTTGCGGCGACCCGGATTCGAACTACCTATAAACACTTATCTCTAACCTCTAACGTATCGAATACAACTTAAACCACACGGCTAATCTAACACATAGAATATTTAATAAAAATCCCAGAAAAGTATCACATAAGTCAGGGCTGGCGGACACGCATGCGTAGTCGTGGATCTAATTTGTTTGGTTGGGCCAACAAAACATTTTTGTTAGGCCAACTAAAAGATCCAACAAAAGAATTTGGTTGGTTCAACAAAATATTTTGTTGGCCTAACAAAATAATTTAGTGTTGACAACCAAAATTTGGTTGAGGCAACAAAAACTGGACAACAAAACGTTTTAATTTCCATTACTAATTTTTTTTTTCAGTGTATAGACACGATATTATTGACTCCTATATATAGTCGATATGGCGACGAGTGACATATTCATGGATCGATTCTGCGACGTTTACGGGAACGTTTCACGAAAGCTAGCGCTGAAGCACAGATCTGCGCACCCTAAGAATTTGCAAGCGACAAGCTTTATATAAATCTCATCAGTGCCATGGAAAGGTTACCGACTTCCTTGCCGTACCATTACCGTACGTACGCCGTGCCGTACCGTTATTCCTTTGCCAGCACCAACGTCGTTGACAGTGGAAAAGGGTGTAGGGGTGTAGTCTGAGGGGTTCTTAATTTCCTGTCGAGCGCTATATTTTATTAAAAATTAAAAACCCATTAATAATATTGAATTAGCCGTTACGTTATAATATATAAAGAATACGGACTAGGGATGTTCGATTCTTGAATCGAATCAAAATCTAATGAAAAAGAATCGATTCACGTAAAAATCGAAAGAAAAGAATCGATTTTTCAAAAGTCGATATTAAAAAAATATAATTTCTTTTTCTTTTAATTTTTTTGTTTAGTAATTATGATTGAAAAGTTCTGAACGATCAAATGAACGAATTTTTGTATTGACTGTATTTGTATCTACAACTAGAGGTGCCATTGTGAGCACACATTCGTTTACCAACCTTCATCGCTGCTATATACTTTTATTTAAATTACTTTAGTTTCAAATGAAGAAGAAAACTAATTTACTTAAGGTTCTATCGACCTTAAGGTACACATTCTCATCAAAGACAAATAATTATGTTCTTATAATTTTCTCTGTATCACACGTTATTTGGCTCAAAATTTGAATTTTCGATTTTTCAAGAAAATTCAAAAAATTGTTACTTCAGTCCTGTAGGGCGTTCAAAAAGATATATTTTTCATCCTTTGACTCTTTTTCATATTGTGCGTTATTTGGCTTTAAATTAAATTCTTTTTTTTTAATTTTCAAAATGCTCTAACTTTTTGAATTTTCATCAAAAATGGCTGGCCAACGAACTCGGCCTTTATTTTAGGACACTAAAAGAGTATACCAAAGGCCAATCCAATCGGTCAATTTTTCCGAAAGTTATCGTGAACGAAAAATACAAATCCACACACATACGCGCGCGCGCACGCACGCACGCAGTCAGACAGACATATTGGTAAAACCATGTTTTTTGGGTTCAGGGGATCTCAAAACGTGAAGATTTAACCAAAAATGGAGGGATCAAATTTTACACAAATATAATACATTCTCTGATGAGAATGTAAAACGTTTTTAAATATTGATTCATTTACATTGAAAATAATAAGGCATGAAATAAACTTGTATTAAAAAAAAATAATAATAATATATTATATTATTGTATTATTATTATTATTTATATATAATATTATATTATTTTATTATATATACCTTCTATTATATTATATTATTTATTATATTATTTGTTGGAGATTCAAGGTCATTTGCAGCATCACTATACAAAGTAGTAGAAGGGGAAGGACCTCTAACTAAGCAAGGACCCAAAGGGTCTGACCCAAAATTGACAGTTCCGTTGTGTCAAGCTTTCGTAAAGCACTACAGTTAAGCACGCGGGTCTCTTAATACCTAAAGCTCATAAAGTTGAAGTTCCACACATACAGTTTATTCAGTGTCTACACTGTTAAAAAAAACTTCAATTACTTTAGTTGAAGTTTTATACAATTACCGTAGCTGAATGAATTTTAAATAACAAATAGTTGAATTTTCAACAAAATAGTTGAATTTTTAATCAGAAGTAATTGAATTTTCAATCACAGTAAATGAAAAATTGTTGAATTTTCAAGATATTTCTATCAGTGTATTCAATCCATTTCTTCTTTATCGATTTGTACCGTTTATTCATAAAAATATGCAGACTTTTGTTCTGCATAACTATAAGGTGTTATTTTCCTTATACTTCCTTTTCACGTTTACGCTTAAGTGATTCCAAAAATTAACCAACATTATTATATTTACAAGTTTCTATTTCTTAATTTAGACTTCAGTTTGTAAGCAGTAATCGAGAGGAAAAGTTTCTTGCGACACAAAACTCTTATTATAGTAACAACACAACTCAGGCGAAAGGTTTATTTTCTTACTTATTTTAGGATAGACATGAAACGCGGATCCTCAATTTTAAGAAAGGGGATATCGAAGTGCAAGAACGTCGTAAGCTGCCCTTTCGTCACGTATCCCTCCTCCCTTTCCTCCTCGCCATTTTAACTTTTCTTTATTTTTCTCACGTATTGGAACTAGATGCCTGTTCGTTGACTGATGCACGGCCAAAGAAGCGAAGAGCAATTAAACAAGTCGCTATCCGACACGCAGAGATATATGACATATGGATCGGTTCTGGAAGTGAATTTTATGGATCACCCGCACCGTTAAGGCGAACAGTTGAGCACCGAAGCACCGAACGTTTTTATTATTTCATCTAAATTCTCATCAATAATCGCCCCTCATTCATCTCCATTTCAAAGAAATTTATAAGTGTTCGCCTTTACCGCACATGTTCGAATCTACAGGTCTATGTTAGTCTGGTCGGGTCTGACTTTACGTCAGAATTCAGTAGGTAATAGTTCAGCGAAAGTAGAAAAATATGATTTGCCATTACCATTTTGAATTTCTGCATATCTTTAGATGTTCTTACTTAAAATTCCCGAAAATACTTAAGTTTAATTATTTTTTCCAATTGCCGAATAAATTAAAAATAAACTAGCTGTGAATTCTATCCCGGGTGCTCCATTTAAGGGCATGTGGTACTATACTTTACCATAAGAGCATTTTAGTTTCCGCAATTTTACTCTTTGAATAATAAATATTTTTTGCGCAATCTAGCTCATTTACCTCCGTTTGTAAGAAACGAAGGTAAATGGCCTAGTTTTAAAGAAAAATATTTATTATTGCGAACGTAAAGTTGCGGAAATTAAATTTGCTCTTATGGTAATTACCACATGCCCTTAAATATATTTATATTTTTTTGTGCTCATTTTTTGAGCACTTTGCTTCCTCATTATAATGAAGCTGCAAATGAATTTGCGTCCCCATAGAGGAAGAATTAACGATTTGCCTCAATATTTAAAAATATATAAAATTCTTTTTTCTCGAAACAAAGAATCTTTCGACCTCATCATTCATATTTTTTAATAAAATTTATTTATATTAGATTACTTAATTTTATACGATGCAAAAAACGTTTAACTTTCTTACATTAGCTTTGAATTTTGGTTATTTGTAAACAAAGATAAAAACGAAATTTTTTCAAAATTACAAATAAAAGTATAACTTCTTCAATGCTCAATAAAATGCATTAATCATGCAAGTCGATCGATTCGTCTCGAAGCAAGGAATCTTTCTTTCCTATACATAAGCTTTAAATTTTGATTATTTGAGAAGTTATAGTCGAAAAATTAATTTTACAAAAACTCTAAATGTACGTAAAAATTTTTAAATTTAATATTTTGAAAAATCCTTTGGCACGTTTTGAGATATTGGTGGTGCGAATATACCCTATGAATTTCATCAATTTATCTACACGGTGACATCCATACATCCATACACACATACACACATACATCTGGACAATTGATTAGATTGTTGTATTAGACATTTATCAAGTGAGGAGAAAGTTTAATTAAACCATTTTAAAAATATTGGAAAATGTAACGACTACAAAGCTTCCTCGATCTATGAGGAAGCAATAGATGGATGGATGGACAGTTCCGGCGAGGCGCCCAACCCCCGTGGGGCCCCAGTGTTGCCATTTTCAGTACAATTGTACTCAAAAAGTACAATTTGCGAAATTTGAGTACGTGAGTACCACAATCACAATTTCAGTACAATTTATTTTGTACTTTGTTAATAATAATTTTTCAGTTTTTTTAAATAAAAAGTTTTAAATAATCTCCAATTGTTTACTAATCTACGATATTAGATATAATTATTAATTTTTACATTACTAAAAAATTAAAATTATTGTTATTAACAAATTTTTAATTTAATAATTTAAATTTCGCGCCAAAAATTTGGGTAGTTAGTGGCGCCACCGCGGCAACACTGCCTGGACATAAGAGAGGCCCGAGGCTTCAGGAGCCCTGTACCTCTTGGCCGCCCTGTCCGGAGGAGTGTCTTGAGACCCCTTCTTCCTTTTGCCTGAAACCGAGGCCTCCTTTGGAGTGCCTTGGCTCCCTTCTGATGATTGAGCAAGAAGAAGCCGCTGCCTTTTGCGCCGCTTCTGCTCTGCGCTGCCCCACTTCATCTACCGCCCGGAAGGTGCCCTCTGAAGAGCCCCCT
The DNA here is from genome assembly GCA_904066005.1 of Synergus itoensis. NCBI lineage: Eukaryota > Metazoa > Arthropoda > Insecta > Hymenoptera > Cynipidae > Synergus > Synergus itoensis. The sequence goes on along the minus strand of CAJFCP010025959.1, from coordinate 170,765 downwards.
CCTAGCGGATCTTTTACGACTGAGAGCCCTTCAGCACAGCCCTCCTAAGAGGGCCCCCCACAAGAGCCCTCCTGGTTTGAGGGCCCTGGAACAGGGCCCTCCCCTGAAGGCCCCGCTTTGGAGCCTTCAGGTTTTTTGTACTTTTTATATTTTCGGGCCATACACATCCCACGAACAGCTAGGGAAGCAGTATTCCATCCATGCAGAGCCCCGCATACATGGATGAGGCCTATTATAATACGGGACTCGGCCTGGTTTCCCGAATCCACCGTTAGAGACACCCCCGTCCCTATCTCCAGCGAGCAGGCTCCTGTCCAAGACAGCTCCCCCTCGCTGACGATAGGGGCGGATTTTGGTAACCCTGGTGCCATTTAACCCTCGACACGGTTGGTCACATCTTAGTTTGGGGGCCAGAGGACTCGCGCCCTCTTTAAAATTCTTCGAAATCTTGTAAATGCTGTTAAAACTTTTAATATAATGTAAATTAATTAATATAATATAAATATAAACACGTATTATTTTGTAATTAAATCAGCTCAAAATATATATTGTAAAAAAGTCGAAAAATTTATCCTTATGACTTTTTTCGATGAAGAGAATATTAATTTTCAGAGTTGTAGCATTTATAACAAAATTCAAGAAAAATAAATAAAAGCAATAATTATAAGTCAAACAACACACGATATTTTAATCACTGATCAAAATCGTGAGAAAAGAGTTACTGAGAATTAGCCCGTATGGAAATGTGCCCAGATTAGCCCATACTATAATTGGACGCCAATGTGTGCCCAACTGGGTAGCCCAAATATGAAAAAAAATTAAAAAGATTCGATTGTTTTCATTATATAATTAAATAAATGCAAAGTGTGATTAATACTGCCCTTTTTTCAACAATTCATATTCCTGAATTATTAAACCTAAAGTTTCTAGAGCCAGTCACTGTTTAGTTTATACTTAAGTTTTTTTCTAGCTTAACGACGAAGAATAATTAAATTTAAGATTTGATATCCATTGGTTCATGTTTTAAATATGTTTAATTATAATTAATCCATAATTTGTTCATTTGTTAAATATATCGATCCGTTCATATGTAAAGATTAAAAAAAAAGCAATAAATCTTGTTTCTGCAAAAACAAGTTTTCTTTGTAATATACTTAACATAAAGATTAACCAATTTTAATATTTTATTGTTAAATGGTCAGTCCACATTCAGCCCAAATAATAACTGGGTAGAAAAAATATTGCCCAACTTGGGCCCAACTAGTTTCCCCTAATATGGGTTTTAGTTGGTATGAGCGTTACAACCCAAAATGGGCCCCACTTAGAGATCCCACTTGGGCCCCAGTTGGTACTTGGGCAAACCATCTGGAACCCAGTCTGGCCCCAGTCGATTTTTCCACACGGGAGTGGACGAATTTAACTAAGAATCAGTGAAATTTCACTGATTTTTTACTGATTCAAGTTTAAAGAGAAGTCAAAAGAATAGAATTTGTATTTTTAAAATGTCAAATATAATTGCTTTTAAATATTATCTTTTTGATATTAGGACCAATCAATCTTAAATTATCAAAATAATATTATTTAATATGTATTAATATGTATTCCTTAAGGTTGATAGAACCTTAAATAAATTACGCAGGGAACAGATATTTTTATCATTAATATTGTTTTTCCTTTTTTAGTGAAAGTGTATAAAGAATGCATTTTTTATGCAATAGTATAACTACGATAAAAAATTTGAGAAGATGATGAAGATCTAAATTAATTAATTCTTTGATGTAAATCTTGCTCCAGACATCTAGATCTGGTGTTGCGTTGGTAATATCACATTATTCATAATAATATCAATTTCGCATTGCATAGATATAATGGCTAACTCTAGACAATAATATTCTAGAGATTGTACAGAGCAGAAATATATTGTCTTATATCTTTATCGGCTACACCTCGTCGCTATGAGATTCATATGTGTGTGTGTGTATGTGTGGGTGTGTGTGTGTAATACGAGAATAATTCCCATCAGGTCCCCTTTGACTCGTTTCCATTCTTATACTTTTACTCTTCCTTTTCCACTTGGGGAAAGATACGAATCCTTATTACTCTTAGTTTTAGTTCTCTTCTCTTCTCTTCTTCCTCTCCTTTCTCTCGGCTCCGACTTCACTTCTTCTTCTCATGCAACTTATTTTCGATTGATTCACGTTTCGCACCCTTCTTCTGTTTCATTCTTGGCGCAAAGCCCTCCAACATGAAAAACATCTGTCACTTTTAAAACGCATTCTAAGTCATCTTTTGCCTCAATTTACAGTTACAGGATTTTCTCATTTATTGAGAAAGTCGAAAAATTCGTCTACAAGGAAAGCAACTGTGTCTGCAGATGGGGTAAAAATAGTTCATTTTTATCACTAGAGTAATTTGAATGGAAAAATCTTAATTACAATTTTCTTAATGTGCAAATTGTAACAAGAATTTTCATTACTGGATGAATTACTAAAGAATTAAAGAATTATGATAAACCTGACCTACCAAGAAGTTTTTCATGTAATGCGAAATTATCGTAATTAATTTTAGTGAATTCAGTTAATTTAGTATACAAAACATGTATTGTAAAATAACATTACGTTTTGGTAATATTTAACTTTGAATAGTCTTCCGACCTCGCTATTTTGTGCAGTCTTACATGAGATAAACTAGCTATGAATTCTATCTCGGGTGTTCCATTTAACTATATTTATATTTTTTTGTGCCCATTTTTTGAGCATTATTTTACCGATTTTCCTAAATATTAAAAAATATATATAATTCTTTTTTCACGAAACAAAGAATCTTTCGACCTCATCATTCATAGTTTTTAATCAAATTTATTTATATTAGATTACTTAATTTTATATGATTCAAAAAACCTTTTACTTTCTTACATTAGCTTTAAATTTTGGTTATTTGAAAACAAAGATAAAAACAAAATTTTTCAAAATTATAAATAAAAGCATAACTTCCTTAATATTCAATAAAATGCATTAATAATACAGGTCAATCGATTCGTCTCGACGCAAGGAATCTTTCTTTCATTTACATAAGCTTTGAATTTTTATTATTTGAGAAGTTATAGTCGAAAAATCATTTTTTTTTAATTCTCAATGTACGTACAAATTTTAAAATTCAATATTTTGAAAAATCTTTTGGCACGTTTTGAGATATTTGTGGTGCTAATATACCCTACAAATTTCATAAATTTATTTACAATTGTCTTTAAGTTAAGAGGGCGACAAAAAACGGCGACACACACACACATCCGGACAATTGATTAGAATGTTGTATTAGACATGTATCAAGTGAGGAAAGTTTAATTAAACCATTTTAAAAATATTGGAAAATGCAACGACTGCAAAGCTTCCTTTATCACAGTTAAATGCCGATCTCTAAATAAGAAACGCCGATCTCTAAATGAAAACAAGAATTTCTCAAAAACTAACTTCAGGTCTATCAAAATGACAAATGAAAATCTAGTGATAATTGTTAATTTGATACGCTTCTATGTTCACGTAATAGGTTGAGACTAAAAAATTCTCATTTTGAGAACAAAACAAAAGAAGATGCTACAAAATGAAAACCCAGTGTTTTTCTGTGATGAGGAAGCAAAATGTTTCTTTTTATATAAATAGGATCTTGATTTTTAATAATATAAGTGAACATCTATGACTAGTGTGAAAAAATGTCGTTTTCAATGAATAATTATTTTTTAGTGAAATCTATTAGTCGGTAAGTTTCTAATCAAATGTGATTGTCATTGTCCTATTAAAAAACATGAAATGTTAATAATTTCAGTATTGTACCATTTGCTCGTATTATCATTCAATTTTATGCTATTTGTACTTTCAAAACATATCTCGAAACTGTTACCTAATGATGAATGATCCCACCATATTCATGCTGTGTTTGGAGAGGTTGAGATGGAAATGAGATAGGTAAACGACCACAGATCCTTTTAGTCATAGTTCTTGAACACTTTTGTAGTAGAAAATGACCACACAATAAGAGCTACTTATATATGTTAAGAATCGGACAAGCTCGAAAGGCCTATGGATTATTTTTAGAATAGGCCCATTTTCGCATTAATTCTTACGGATTCTTTCGATGATGCATCTGTCATGCTAATCGCCTTAAGGATTAAACCGTTCACATTTTAGAAGCTACATTCAATGGCTTCTACTAATATGAAAAAAGAAGAAATTCTGTATACTTCAGTAAAAAAAAGTCCGATTGGAATCCAATTTTTAGGATAAGTATAAGTCCTCATATAAGATAATATTGTATGAGGACTTATAAAAAAT
>CAJFCP010025959.1:147945-161437 GCA_904066005.1 Synergus itoensis | reverse complement strand
AAAGGGATAGGACCAGTATATACAGAGATAGAAAAGTGGGGATTGAAGGAGATAGGAGGGAACTGTGATTGACAAGGAGATAGAAAGAGATAGATGGGAATGGACAAAGGATAGAAAAAGATAGAGAAGTGGGGATTGAAAGAGATAGGCGGAGATAGACAAGAGAATAGAAAGGGGTGGAGAAGAGGAGATTCAAAGAGATAAGCGTAGATGTGGATTGGTATGGAAATAGAAAGAAGTAGACGGGGATAGGCGAGAGATAGAAAGGGATAAGCAATATTTATTAATTTTTATCTTAGAGATAGAAGGTGATGAAAAGGGATAGAATTTCTATCTCTTTACTTCCAGCATGAGAGCAAAATTTTCAAGAGCCTTCACGGACTAATATATTGTTCAGTTACGAGTTACGAGTCTCATGTCAATAACACTTGTTAAACATTCTATATCTGTCTCAATATATGCTATGCGTCTACACTATGCCTTCGTCTGTTGTTGAATTAACGTCGATTAGTATGCCCATTAGGCAGACGTTGAACTTAGCGGTCCAATCATTATAGAGCTAGCTGACCTCGTTGCAAGCTTGCAACGACCGTGCCTCGCAGGTCGGCCACGATCTGCATCGCAATTTTTTTAGGTGAAACCTGCCAGCCTGCTGCTGCTTCACGAATCGTGAGAGATGCTTTCTACGATACGGTCCTATCCTCAAGACCAACAAATTGACTGAGAATCGCGAATGAAGCGATGTTTAAAGGATAAGCCGATTAGGAAGACTGCGACTTGTCATTGCTTATACATATAAGATATATACAATATATACAAATATTACTGCCAAGATAATAACAATTGATAAGTACAGTTCCAATTATATAATTTCTAGGAAAAATTTGTACATTGTGTCTTATAAAAATTAGAAACACGAAAAAAGCGTTACATGCATGGGCGGATTAAGACCCTTCGGGGCCCGGTGCTTAAATTAACGACGGGGCCCCTTTCAGGCGAGGGATTTTAGGAAAAAGAGCATATGCGTTCTCATTGTAGAGATTTTTATGTAATTAAATGCACTTCAATTATAACAAATAAAAATTTATTTACGTGTAAATAATACAGGGAATAGCCATCAAATATGTTTTTTTCTACGGGTTATTTTACTGCAATACTTCATATTTTATTTTTTCCTCGGGGAACTGGGGGCCCCCCACTAGTGCGGGGCCCGGTACTTCAGCACCAACAAGACCCCCCCATGATTCGGCACTGGTTACATGTATGAGAATAACTGTAGAGCTAGGGTCAACGTTTTCCCCTGACTTAAAAACGCAGAAAGTGAAAAATTGAAACACTGTTATGAGAAACTTATGGAAGAAAGTTATGGAAACTTATTTCTCTGGATCGCGGTTTCGAACGCGATTAATTCTGTGTGTTAATTCCTCTGAGAGAACTTTTATCTGTAAGTTTAAAAAACATTGAAAGTGACAATCTTCGGAAGTAGTAGATACAAGGAGGAATGGCTATCATCTGCTCCAGAAAAAAGTTACGATAAAAGCGAATGATACATCTTTCTGAAAGATCGGCGTAAATTCTTCTTGGCAGAGGCAGAGGTCAGACAGTCAGTCATAAATCAGATTGAAGGAACAGCATAAACAATGCGAGCCCACACTTGGGTCTATATACACTACACTCTACTGGAGTAAAAAATGTATGTTTGCCTTATCCAGTTAGTCCAGATTAAAGCGTAACCAGTTAGAATGCATGGGTCTCTCGGTCTTTGTGATTAGTGAATCTGCCCTAAGAATCTGAAGGGTTAAATACATACACAGCATTGTATAGCGGCTGCCGCGCGCATCGCATCCGATACGCTCAGTGGCGCGGCACGGCGGCGCGGCGTAACGACTCTTCCACATTATTTCACCTTCTTCATTGTTTCCATTTGATTCCTTTCTCCGAACCCAAATTGAAAACAACTTCACCGAGATACATGTTCCTTTTACATATCGTCTGTGCCCAGAAACAACTGAATTAAAGAGACGACTTCTCCTAAGGAAATTTTCCATCTCGGCTTGCTTATCTAATCTCTTAATGCAAAGTGCCATTCAAATTGGATAGTCAGAATCAGAAGCACTTGAGAAGGAGATTAATGTCGCCGGAATTTGTTACGCTGGGGAGTTCAGCTTCAGCAGTGCGGGAGACAAACATTAATTCCACTACAGTCAACGAGTCAACTTGGAATGTACATATACGTTTATAGCTCGCTACTGACTGAAAAAATTGTTATTTCCTTTAAGTCATCGAGATTAGGGTTGAGAATGAGACTGATATCGCTGATGTCGCTGACGTACGGTGGCGATTACGAGCCCCCTATAGCTGTACTGCTAGCTAATTCTTCTTTCGTACAGTATCAATTTTTCTCGAAGCGACTTTCTGTAATAGGTACTATGTCAATCTGAATTAATAAGCAGTTTCTAAAAAAAAGTGCCGATTTGTTTACTAATTCATTTTATTAATCCTCTTGACTATTAATTAATCAAAAACAATTAATATACAATAAAAAACTAGGTAAACTGAATTAGTAAATGAATCAGCACTATTTCATTAGTTGCTTCTTACTAATTCAGATAGTATTTAATTAATTTTATAAGTAATGTTTGCTCTTTGCGCACGAGCACACAAAAAGGAAGCCAAATAGAAACACTAATTTGCAGTTTGTTTTTGGAATTACCAGTTCTAGTCTTTTTAAAACTAAAATTATGCACACTTTTTTCCACGTTGTGAAAAAATCTCTCTAGCCCAGCTGGAAATCGAACACAGGTCTTCAGATTGCCGGTCTGGTGCTCTATCCAATAAGTAGAGTCTCTCCCACTATCCCGTAAAGCACCATACCGGCAATCTGAAGACCTGCGATCGATTCTCAGCGGGGCTAGAGAAAATTTTTGCGTAACTTTAAAAATAGTCAATATTTAAAATATTAACAAAATTTAAAAAGAATAGTAGACCAAAAATCTTTAACATCATTTAAACTTAAAAAAATTATCACATTTTAAATCTGATGTAAAGAAAACAAAAATTTCTTGTGTTAACACGAATTAGATGACCTAATATTAATACATTTTTACATACATATTTTAATGATTAATTAATTAATGCTTTCATAGAATGAGCACAAAAGTTTATACAACTTCATAGCTAGTTTAAATTAGTGTTAAACTTCATTCTCTCTTCCGCCCGTGCAGAAATTCCCAAACTTGGCCCAGATCGGTGATGGAACGCAGAACCTGATCGGGCCCAGATCTGTCCCGATCGGGCCCAGACTTAGCACGATCAACCCAGATCTGGGCCCGGTCTGGTTCAGCGTTCCATCACCGATCTGAAATCATCCGATCTGGGCCCGATAGGGGCCATAGCAAAATTTCTACACGGGCGCCTGAGATTATTTTTTTTTCGTATATAAAATTGTCATATTTTGATAAAGTAATGTGAAGTTATTTAAAGCTGAATACTTTCAATACATAGTTGTGTGTGTGATAAAATAAATTTCTCTTATATCATCTGTCTTTATTCACAGTGATCTGTTTGGTGTACGAGAGATATCGACATTTATTTCCAGAGTAAAACTTTAGTGTTCACATGACTGACTCTTTTGATCCCTCTTCTTCAGAGCGAGGGGTCAAAAATGGTCGACAATTCGAAAATTTGCATTTTTAAGTTCATATCTGCGTGGAAAAGCTTTGTGGCGCTGTAATGTTTTACCCTCCCACAATGGTTCGAAAGGGAGAATCGAAAATAAAACAAAATAGTGGGAATAAACGAAATTTGGTACACGGAGAGACTTTAATTATCAAATAATGTTCTTTGGCATATCAAAGATTCTTAAAAAATGTATGAATTTGGAGTAATCGAGTACTAGTATAGGTCATATAATAATACGAAACGTTTAACTAGTACAAAAATACATTTTATTTATTAGTGTTTGAATGGCATTGCAGAACTCTAATTGCAATTATAGAAACACAGTCTACTATAGATTATTTCATATAATGTAACTAAACTTTTATATGCTAATAGATTTATATTTTCTTTTACATACCATACTTTTCGAACATTTATTGTTTAAAGTACGGAATATTAGGGCATTTTCTACATGGAAAAGCTTAGAATGCGAGCGCCAGCTCGCTAAGTGAGGCACCGCAAATTTTTTACTTAGGATGCTACATTTTAAAGCAATTAAAAAAGTAGAGATATGTAAATAACTAAAGGATTTATTTTTGCATTTACGTGATTACTACTCGACTTATGTTAGATTTACCCCGGTCTCTCTTATGGGTACTACAAGCGCGCTGTGTATTGTCTGGCGGTGGCGATGTCTGCGATCATTAATCCTGAACCTAGATTCTGTGGTCGAACCACCTTGCTGGAAATGCAGATTAAACCTCTCACATTGCTATATTCTCTGCTCCTTCTACGTTATTAAAGCTCAATGAATTAGCTAATGGTAGAGTCCATGTCAAGTAATCACAAGAATTTTATTTTCGTGCTTGACTGGAATTTGCGTGTAACTCGGTGTAATCGGCAATAGTTGAGACAATCTATGAAATAAAATATTTGTTTAAAAAAATAACTAGAGAGGAGAAAAAAGTTGACATTCAGAAAAGCTGCTTAACAGCACATTTGCATAATTTTCTTCAAATAATTTATCGTCTAATGTCCAATGACGTACATGTTCAATGTTCGTTATAGAATCTATAAATATCAAGTGTAATCAAGTGATTGCAGATATGATATGCGTATACGAGGGTATAACCCTCATATATGCAGATCAGATACGGGGGTTATACGCGTATATACACTCAGAAAAAAGTTTGGTTGATTCAACAAAAATTTGGTTGGATCAACCAAATAAATGCATTGCTATAGGGTCAATCAAGTGTTTGGTTGATTCAACCAAATTTTTTGGTTAATAAAGTTTGTTTGACTATACTAAATATTTTGGTTGATCCAACCAAATGTTTTAGTTGATCCAACAAAATATTTTTGTTGGTTTAACAAAAAAGTTTGTTTACATTCGAGGAGAAATAAAACCGTTCTACTGGAATTTTTTTCACATTTTATTTAATATTTTTTTCACATTTTTTCATTACAAAGCTTCTTCTGCGAGGAATATTTTATATTATTTCATATTTCACTCTGGAAAATACACTTTGAAATACACTTTTGAAAATTCTTTTCATTTGTGACACTAATTATGTGTTTTGAGAGGTTATATTTCCTTCACCGGTGTGAAACTTGGTTAACCTCGTGAATTAAAAGTTATTCTTCCGTTCAAAATTTTTCGTATAATAGTGCAGACCCCAATTTTTTAATAAATCCATGGGGGTGGGTGTTCATTTACTTGTATCACTCATTTTTAATCACTTTCACGACTCGATTTAAAATTTCGCGACGCCAACTGACAACTAGAATGGGATTGCGTTATCTGCGTCGGTATCTTTAGTGGAGTTAATGAAAGTATTTGGTTAAATCAACCAAACTATTTCGTTACATTAACCAAATCATTTTCTAATAAATAATATGTTTTGTTCAACACATTTATTTGGTTGAATCAACCAAACATGCTCAAACAAATAATTACTTTGAATTGATCATATGAAATTGTTGTGTTTTTTAAAAGGAACCAAATGTTTAGTTGCGTTGACCAAATTTTTTAGTTGCAACAAACAAACCAGGTTAAACAAACTGTTTTGTTGAATCAGCTCAATCTTTTCTCTGAGTGTACAGTACAACCTCCCTAAGAGCTCGCTCAAGGGCGGTTAGGGGTAATAATTCCGAGAAATAGGGGGCCCCCACTCAGGGCCGGCGCAGCCCATTTTTTCCATGTATGGATTTACGATATAACCTCGCGGAGGGGGGGGGGGGAAGACCAAAATTTTTTTCTTTGCTTTTTCTTTATTCGAAAGAAAATGTTTTCCTTCGTACATCATTTCTAGATATAAATTCGTTTAACTCTTTGAAACAAAAATCATTACCTTTCCAAACAGTTTTTCATGTATGGAATTTCAATACATGAAAATTTCCATGTATGGATTTATCCATGCGGCATCTATACTGTCTGCGCCGTCCCTGTCCCCACTACTAGGTGTCGAGCTCGGAAATTGCGCATGTATGCGAAATGTGTTTTTGGGTACGTACCTCTAACAGAGCTCGTGGCCGGCGGCGATGAAAACGTAGCGTCTTTTTGATTACATATGTATATTCAAAAATAAAACTGAGAATATTTCAACATTTAAAATGTTAAGATCCTATATATATTTTAATTTAAAATGAAATTATAATTTTGTTTTCTTAAAAGTTTTATAAAAATAAAGCTGCCTTGTACTATAATAGGAGTTAGAAGTATCAACAACCTCTAAAATATATATAATACAAGGGGGGCTTCGTCCCCCTGCGCGCTTCGCGCGCCTACCCTCTTTTTAACATTCTGATGAATTCTATGATTCTAATTACTTAATTAATTAAATTATTAATTAAAATAAATACTTAGAAGTCTATGATATTGGTAAATAATTTAAAAATTAATCTTAAAAAAATCTTAAAATTAATCTTAAAATTAATCTTAAATATATTTTAAATGCTCTTCCACGTAGTGATCTTAGAAACTTTTTTAAAATATAAAACAATTAATACAATTTGTTTACACTTTACTTACACGTAGTGCATCTTTGAAACTTTTTCAAGATGTTATTTTTTTAAAATAATTTAAAATATTTGAATATCAGTTATATGTGTATTGAAATTGGCTAAAGACCAATCGCCTGATCAATAGATCAACCAATTCTTCTTGAACCCAATATCTATATGGGTTCAGGAAGGGCGTATCTCACGTAGTGGCCAAAAAGGGCGTATGTCATTAAGGTCACTTACCCCTTAGAGGTCAAGAAGGGCGTATCGTCATTATGGTCACGTGATCGAGGGGGGGGTTACGTGGTTGAGAGGGGGTCACGTGATCGAGAGGGGTCACGTGACCCCATGAGGATCCCCTCATGAGGTCACGTGACCCCTCTCGATTCTTGACACAACGGCGGCGGCGGCGAGATCTTTTTATAATATAAATAGATATACACAAATATACAAATTATTGTATGCAAATTAGAAAAATAATTTTAATAAAACCATTTTCAATGAGAAAAAACTGAAATTAAGCTGCGCTCGGCTGTGAGCTCTTATTGAGGTTTTGCGCCCAATTTTCGAGGCAGCGTGAGTAGGGTTTGTAGTGGGGGAAGCATCCGAGCTCATCAAGGCCATTGGAACTCTTATGGAGGGAGCTCTTAGAGAGATTGTACTGTAATTGCTGTTATTAATATCAGGGGCGGCTAACTATGTATGGAGTGTATGGAGCTCTCCATACCCTGAATTGGATAGTGTATGGAATTCCATACCCTGAAACGAGCATGATTTTTCCTTTATGTTTAAAGAATTTAAAAAAATTTTAATTAAAGAATTTAAAAAATCAGAAACTTTTTATCACCCCCCCCCTCCTCCTCGGTTCAAATGAAAACTCCATACCCTGAAAAATTTTACTTCGCCGGCCCTGATTAATATAACATATATAAGCGCCGTCGTCATTTATCATGCTTATAGTCTTTGGTCATTGATATCGTTTTTTTTTTTGACACGGCGAACTGCAATCCGGAATGACGAATTTCAAACGGAGGATTTATGGAGGCTTTCGTTATAACTAAACAGAAAGTCAACTATATGTGTAGAAGCGTAGATGATGTAAAAGCTCGTATAATGTATCTATAGGTACTTTAAACAACTATTTTAAGAGTAAATGCAAAAGGGTGAATAATGTATACTGGGCACTATGCAGTACGGGGTATTTACAATACGCTAGATGCACTATGAACCGATCCCCAAGATTGATGATGACAGCACTGATGACATTGATCAGAGTGCAAGTCATTCGTTTATGGTGAGAGAAGGAGGAGGAGGAGGAGGAGAAGAAGCGTTTAAAGTTTCGCGGGTGAATGCGTATCCGCACCGTCATGGACATGTCACTCCTATCCAGCTCCTACCCTCCTATATATTCTCAATTTCTCATCCCTTTCTCTAATACATCTAAGGGTACACGAGAGTATTCTGCAACGTACTGTAATCAAAACTCATTACGGAACAGAATATTAGTTTTACCGTGTCATCATGCACGAGCAGTGGGCTGATGGAAAAAAAGTATATACTTCATCAGTTATACCATGAAAAATTGTTGAGGGTCGTCGACATTGAATTCAGATCCGACGAATAATTCCGGCCTTTGTGTGGTCAACGATTAGTCTTGGAATAATACGGGGCATACATCAAAGTCGACATTTTTTACAGAGGGGTACAATGTTAACCAAAATTGAGTATAAAAATCTAAATCAATCAAATGTATATGTATATAGTGTATATTAACAATATTATATGCGAAAAACACTGCGTGGGCAATTAATTTATATTCAAATACAAGAAAGATAAAAAATTACATGATTTCAGTTTAGAGAATTATTGTATTTAGATAAGAAGACGAAAGTCCAGATTAGAATTTCAAAATATGTCTTTACGTAATAAATATTCAATTTTGTACTCACATTTCTATTTGGAAAAAAAATGCTGCTAAGGTGTCAAAAATTATCTGATTCTAATATTTGTTGAGTACAAAATGAAGAATTTAAATTTTAAGATTAGAGCCTCGCTCCGCGAGAACCCAATCAGATTCTCCGGTCATGCAGGAACCTTCTTAAGCGTGACGATGTCAATTATTTGGGTCCTGACTATTTTTCTGACCCGCACCTGACTTTACATAGGGAAACTGGCCATGGCCCTACTTAAATCTCAATCTAAATTTCTTCACGGGTAAGGGATAAATTTTACAAAACTTTTTGGGATTTTGAGTAATTTCAAGGGATTTTACCAAATTTATTTGGACTTCACAAGATACCGTGAGATTTTACTAATTTTATAAGAATTTTATGGATGACATAATTTGAAAGCCATCAATATGTAGAAAAACTCTAATTCTTTCAACTTTTCAGTTCGATTTTTAATCGAGATTTTTAAGGCAAAAAAGGACAAATTGAAATTTTTTTGTTGAGGGAAGAATTATTTGATTCTCCCTGCGCGCGCAGCACACGATGAGTAACCGCTAAAGAAATGTTGCCATTGGTCAAAATTTGGCGCGTAATTGAAAATCGAATTTAATTCGATTTTGAATCGCGCGCCAGATTACAGCTATAAATGGCAACATTTCTCCAGCAGGTAGTCAACGGCGCGCACACTGAGACAACTTTTAGATCACTGCGAATTTGCATCATGCGAGTTAAAATGTATGCCCTTTTTGGCATCGTCCAAACTTTTGTCTCCTCTATTTGTTTATCAATAATATTTTAACTTAAAGTATGGAAAAACTGAAATTTTTTACGTTTTAATAACTCGCTTAAGCCTGTTGGAGCAACGGACAAAAAGTCATTTCGAATATATATAGTTTTTAGGCCGCAAAAATACACGAATTGAAATTTCCTTTTGCCGAGTAGGGTTTCTCGAAGTTAGGAGGGGGGCTAGCTCTCTTTTTTCTGAAAAAACTAATTTGTTTGGCTAAAATAGGAAATTTTCGGCTAACCTAACCTAAAACCTAACCCTAGCCGAAACTTTCCCTTTTTAGCCAAACAATTTAGTTTTTTTGAAAAACAGACAGCTAGCCCCCCTCCTGACTTCGAGAAATCCTACTCGGCAAAAGGAAATTTCAATTCGTGTATTTTTGCGGCCTAAAAACTATATATATTCGAAATGACTTTTTGTCCGTTGCTTCAACAGCCTTAAGTGAACTTTATAGTATATTGTCTTAAATGAATGTTTAGGGACTCACAGAATACAAATACTTTGTCTATTATTCCATTTAATTGTTGTAAATAAATTTTATGAACAAATTCGCAAATAGTTTTATTATCGTTAATAAAATTTTTATTTTTACTAAAAGTGCTTCGTATTAATGTAGGAATGACATTTAAACACAAAAATAATTAAAAAGATAACAATAACCATTGTTATAAACGATTCTTGTGGTAAAATATTTAAATTTGAGTTTTATCAAATTAGAATTTGCTTCACTCGCTAGAAGGACTTAAGATAAATTTATTTAAGTGACTTTCCGAATTAGCAATGTCGTCTTATTGTTAATTTATGCGCATGGGCGTATATTAAAGCGTAAAAAATTGTTATGTAAAAAATTTCAGTTTTTCCATAATTTGAGTTAAGATGTTAAAGATAAACAAATAGAAGAGACAAAAGTTTGAACCGTGAAGTTCTTCAGAATTTAATTCACTTTAATTTTTAAAAAAATTTAATCGGACCAAAACTAAAGACATTTTTTAACGATGATAATAAAAATAATAACAATTTTTTATTTTTTTTTCCTTTCTGACACATTTTTGCGTTTTTTCCCGTGTTTCTTCTATGTATTATATGTTATCCAAAGAACACTATAGACTGAAACCCCCCAAAGTAATCGATAATACATAATTTAACAAAAATCTATAAAAGAATCCCAAATTCAGAATAGAGTGATTCACGTTTTTTTATATACTTATAAAGTATGCAGTGAGAAAACAGCGTAAAAGCATAAAATCATAAAAGCATTTTGTTGCTGTAGGAGTAAGAAAATATTATTTTTATTGATTATCACAGGCACACAAAAAAAAGTGTGCGTTGTTTCTAAAATAGCCACCTATACATGTTAGCATTGTAGTATTCAGATTTTAGTCAAAATTTTTTTTTTTTGCAAAAGTTATTAACAATGAAAATTGAATGTTACAACATGACTAACATTTTTCTCGTGATCGGCGAAACGGATTTTGACGATTCTTACGTTGTTTCTGTTTAAAAATGTACATTCCAGAAGTGTTTCTTCTCAATATAAAAACATTGAACTTGTTTAAATAATATCAATTGTTTATAAAAAATGAATATAATAGAACGATATGAAAAAAATGAAATATTGTCATACATTTTACAGTATAAATAAAATAAATAAAAACTTTTGATTTGCTTATCTTACAAATAATTTTTAATATTTATTCATAAATTCATAAATTATTGCATTTTTTGAAGGCGAAAACAATTGAAATTTATATATGCCAGAATATGGCCTTGTATTATACTCTTTTAGTGTTCTAAAATGAAGGATATGTACGTTAACCATCTAGATATAAATTAAAAAATTTGGAGCATTTTGAACATTTTTGAAATCAATTTTTTTTAATTTATAAATTCTATATACTGATATTCGTAGTACTCAAAAAGTCGATGAAAAACGTCAAGCGATGAAAAATGTTTCTTTTTAAATGCCCTATAAGATTGGTATAAAAACTTTTAGAATTTTCTTGAAGAAACGAAAATTCAAATTTTCAGCCAAATGACGCGAGATACAGAGAAAATTGTAAGAACATAATAATTATTTCTACCTCGACCAGTTTTCGATAGAATGAGTAGTTTTCATTTTAATCGTGAAAAATATTGTTAAATAGAGCCGAGCATAAAGCGCGAAGTTCGAATGAAGTTTAACTCAAATACCGAGCGCGAAGCGCGACGAGTGCCTTAAGTAAATTAGATCTCTTCTTCATGTAAAACTAACGTAATTAATACAATAGTGCAGCGATAAAAAAAAATTTATCCACGGAGCAGATTTTTGCACTGACAATGAAAAAATGTTTTCTTTTCTGTTGCAGGTGTGTTTACATATAAGTACTTACTAAAATATCCATGTTTAACCGAAGGAGCTACTCAATCTCAAGAAGCACGAGCGAAAGTATGTATATGTATAGTATATAACTATATATCTATGGCTATGTATGCATAATACGCACTGAATGCATATCTCAATACGTTCGCAAAATTAACTGCACCCTATAAGCGGAAATATCCATTTATAATAATTAAGTATCTGAAGATCAGAGCTGAGTAACTATTTCAAACCAATTCATTTCAAATAGGTATTTGAAATGCAAAATGCCATTTTCTATTTTGTGTTTTAAATAGAAAGAATAAGAAACCCGTTTTGCATAATCACAGGTCAACAAAGAAAAAATTTCTGGGGGGTTTCTGCACATCGAAAATAACCAAAATATTCGTTTTTAACTTATAAAGTTTGCTTTTGTCTGCACCGAAAAAAATTTTTTTCCGAGAGTCAACTATCATCTATGGTTAACACTAACATAGTTGAAATAACACGGATTCCAGTTTAACAGAATCATGAACGTACTGTTAGACGTACTAATACGACCCCGGTTAGAGAGAACTAAATAACCCTAGTTCCATTAATAATGCAATTTGATTAATATTCCCATGCATATCTAAAATGGCGAACGACTTTTTTGGCATTCGGATGTTCGGGATGCCAGATATTTTTCGATTGCATCTGCAACATGCATGTAATTTCGTTGAATTTGAACAATTGAAAAGATTATGTCAAAATCGCTTAAAGTCAGTTAATTGCTGATGGTAAGTTCGTATTGCTGTATTTCTTATTTAACTTTCAAGAAGTTTATAGGTTAGATTTTAATATTCAGAACGCATTTTGTACGTTTTTTTTTTCTAAAATTAAGTTTGGAAGTATAATTCTTAGTGTTTTAGAAATGTCCCAGTAAAAAAGAAAGAATTCATACGCATTGAATTGAAAAGACTGAGACACCCCGAGAATCCTGTTTTCTGCCAATGACGCATTGGAGCAGTGTGCAATAAGTGTGAATGCGACAAGACAGGTTTCAATTTTGAATCTGTCAATGCGTACAAATACAGCGCACAAGTTTGAGATCAGCGAATTCTTTTCAATGCGTCAGTACGCATTTATGTATATTTGTCCCAATGCGTTTGAATGCGTACGATTTTAAATCGACGGGACTCATTAGCAAGCAAACGCTTCAACTTTTGGTCAATGCGCCCGTATGCGTCCTAATTTGTGAGAACCTATAAACGGGTCAAAAACGGGATTCGCACGCATTCCCCATAATGAAAAATGTTAATGCGCCCCAATCCATATCAATCCTTTTTTTTTTTACTGGGGTTATATTATGATGATCATTTGCAATCGTATGTTAGTGATGGGACATCGAATAGAAAACATCGATGTTTCAAACATCGATACATCGAAAAGATAACATCGATGTGAAAAACATCGATATCGAAAGCAAAATATCGATGTTTTCAATGTTTAGACATCGATGTCCCATTACTACGACTGAAAACATCGATGTTTTCAAACATCGATACATCGAAAAGATAACATCGATGTGTAAAACATCGATGTTTAGACATCGATGTCCCGGCATCACTATCGTATGTTATTCTTGATCCGATTGAAACCGAAGTGGTAGATTTAGATAAGATTTACAGTAACAATTTGTGGCATCTTGTTCAATGAAAAGAATCAAGAATATTTGTTAAGTCACCTTGCTTTCCTTGTTATTTTAACTAA
>CAJFCP010025959.1:132288-147845 GCA_904066005.1 Synergus itoensis | reverse complement strand
ATGCGTCCTAATTTGTGAGAACCTATAAACGGGTCAAAAACGGGATTCGCACGCATTCCCCATAATGAAAAATGTTAATGCGCCCCAATCCATATCAATCCTTTTTTTTTTACTGGGGTTATATTATGATGATCATTTGCAATCGTATGTTAGTGATGGGACATCGAATAGAAAACATCGATGTTTCAAACATCGATACATCGAAAAGATAACATCGATGTGAAAAACATCGATATCGAAAGCAAAATATCGATGTTTTCAATGTTTAGACATCGATGTCCCATTACTACGACTGAAAACATCGATGTTTTCAAACATCGATACATCGAAAAGATAACATCGATGTGTAAAACATCGATGTTTAGACATCGATGTCCCGGCATCACTATCGTATGTTATTCTTGATCCGATTGAAACCGAAGTGGTAGATTTAGATAAGATTTACAGTAACAATTTGTGGCATCTTGTTCAATGAAAAGAATCAAGAATATTTGTTAAGTCACCTTGCTTTCCTTGTTATTTTAACTAAACATGAACTTTGTAATTTCAACTAGGATTACAAAGTTGGCGCCTGTCCTAACTAGGCAAAATAGTTGATTCCTTGTACACGTATACCAGGAATTTTTTTCGGTGTGTTTTACGTCTATAAGTAAGTTTTAAAGTTTTTGGGTTGATTGTATGAAAAATTGTTGGAATCTTGCACATGCTGCGCGCGTAAACCCTATACTCATATAGTCTTGATTTCGTAACTATAATCTCAACCTCGTACAGCGACATACGGAAAGCGATGGCCGAGACAGTGGCGGTAGCGGTTCTTCTTTGAGATTGAAAGCGAAGGGGAAGAGTAAAGATGATTTTCACTGATCTCGGGTAGAGCGGAGAATTAAGGTATAAGCTCGGGTATAAGAACCGAGAATATCGGACAACCTGCTGTCAGACTGCCGAAATCAGCATCTGCTGGCACTGTCTGCAGCGTGCTGTGCGTGGTTCATCTGCGTCTGCTGCGTTCGGTTTGGTTCGTAAAACGTGCATGAATCTCTCATGCGCGGTCACTCAGCAACTTGTTTTTGTTTACAAAGGAGCACTTATTGTGCTCGCTGCTCATAGAAACGAAAGAAATAAAACGAATTCGGCAGCTTTTATCTGCTTTCGAGAATCGTGGCATTTACTGGCGGTCAGATTTTCTCACCGTCCCCCTCATCATTCGACATAATAGCCCCAAAACTGTTTTCCCACCTTTATTGTGTCTTTCAGGTACAATTGTCGCTTACTGGTTAGGTTAGTGGTTAGTCTTTTCAAGTGTTCAGGCTGATGCTGACATCCAACTAATACAAATTCTCAAGTTTTTCGAACATCATGGAAAATGAAGACATCCATTAGTCTTATAAAAGCTCAGTTTATCCGAATAGTGTGCGCGCTTTTTATTTGGTATTTATAATTGAACAGAAGGTAATTTTATTAAAATCCAGATGTAACAAATTATCCTGTGAAATTTCCCTCTCTCCTTCACACAAATTTGCATCCATGGGACATACTTTTACAAATCGTACAGATTTGTACGATAATTGACCGACATATTTTTGATTCAGCTCAAACTTTTTTTACAGGTTCTTTATCGAAAAAGAAAAGATACGTATTCGATGATTTTTTTTCTCAATTTTTTCTAAAATAAGAAGGAATGAAAATTTGAGAATTCGGTGATTTCTGACTTGAAGACTATTTTTTAAAAAATTCATAATTCCAGTTCTAATTGAGCTAGAGACTTTCTTTTTTTCATTTTAAAGGTAAAAGAACGAGCTTTAATAAAAAAAATACTTTCAAAAAAATTATTAACAAATACAAATTGTTATAAACAATTGAAATGTTTAAATCGATTTTTAACAATTGTTCCACCAATGTATCAAGTTTTTAGTATTTTTATCGTATTCTACGTCAAATTTCCTTTCGAAAACGCTTTTTTAATCGATGAAAAAATAATAATGTAGTACTGTTGGAAAAAATTTAATTTATCCAGCGCGGTACGTCACACCGACGCGCGGGTCACATACATGGCCCATTTTCTTGTCTCATATCGTTTTATGTAAATTACTTTATTAAGATTTCTATACGTTATGACAATTACACACGCAGAAAAATTAATCTGTTAAAATACCTTTGTTTGAATGAGTCTTAGTGATGAGTATACCGTGAAAAAAATGTAGGACCACCATCTCATGAGCTTAGGGTAGTGGTTTAGGTTATTGACTCGCGTCCGATAGATCGTGCGTTCGATTCCCCCCAGCGTTGCGTACGAAATTTTATTTGTTATATAAGCGTTGAAATTTACAAATATTGATTAATTATAAGTGTATCCATAATATATTTGCAAATGAACCATGTTCTTAATTAATAATTGTTTTTTATAGATTCTACAGATTTTTTTTCTACGTGGAGTCGTAGGCACAATTGTATTGTCACAATACTATATATTCTTAAATTAAGAAAATATACACTTGTTGCAAGCATACGGTATCAAGTACATATTTTCTTGCATCAACTACATTATTAAATTATCCCCATTCGTACCCACCCTTGACTTGAACCATGTACAATTTACTTGATCTAAGAACATTTCGTTTTCCGTGAAGGGGGTTTAAGAAATTTCGGTGAACATGAAAAAGAAACTTCAGGCTTGACAACACTAAATTCTCTCCAAATAAGGGTAATAGGGTCATTTTTCACGAAAATATAGGAATAAATTCTTTTGAATAAAATTAAGGCTGTTGGAGCAACGGACAAAAAGTCATTTCGAATATATATAGTTTTTAGGCCGCAAAAATACACGAATTGAAATTTCCTTTTGCCGAGTAGGGTTTCTGGAAGTCAGGAGGGGGGGTAACTCTCTTTTTTCCGAAAAAACTAATTTGTTTGGCTAAAATAGGAAAGTTTCGGCTAACCTAACCTAAAACCTAACCCTAGCCGAAACTTTCCCATTTCAGCCAAACAATTTAGTTTTTTTGAAAAACAGACAGCTACCCCCCCTCCTGGCTTTGAGAAACCCTACTCGGCTTAAGGAAATTTCAATCCGTGTATTTTTGCGGCCTAAAAACTATAAATATTCGAAATGTCTTTTTGTACGTTTGCTCCAACAGCCTTAACACATGTACACTCGAATGCCATTATATTGCACCTCCCGGTTGTTCCTCTAATCTGATTAGCAATACAGTGAAATTAAATCAAACTGACAGACACAATTTATGCCAAAAGAAACATATAAGATTGAAGAAAGCATGTTTTCCTTGTTAATTTCTAATTTTTAAACGTTTAAAAAAAAAAAGATTATAGTTGAAGATGTCCCTGGCCGATATACATAGTTCATGGAACACTTGGATTATCTGATCCGTACATAGAAAACGTACGGCTGTGTGGCTTTAACAGGCTTTAGGAGAATCGAGCCTTTCACTGCTTTTCTCTTGGGTGAGCTTTTAGCGCAGGAGAAAAACGGTCTTTAGATTTGCAGAATAGCACATAACATGACAGATTGCACGACTGCATAGGTGGGGATAGGTCGGGATACCTTGCGATTATATTATAACGAGAAGGGTCTCTACCATTCAGAGATTTAAAGCACAGAATGCACTTTAGTTTGTGTGTCCGAGGAGCCAATGAAATTCAAGGATTCAAGGATCTTGATAGAGTCCTGTCCGAGCTAGGACTCTCTTTCACTACCTATTACTGTCGAGCTGCACACAAGCATGTTTTTTCACATTTTGAAAGATTGCAAGGGATCGAGGGTCGAAAAGGGAAAAAAAAAATATGCTTACTCAGCCGCTTTGCACTCAAAATTACCTGCTAAACGCTTCGTTTCTTATTATTAGATAAACAGTATAAACACGTTCGAGATTCTCTTCGAGATTCTCTCTTCGTTTACTTTTCCAATTTTCCGTCTATTTAGTCAAATTGCAGACAAATTAGTTTGCCTCTATTCTTCTTCTACCTAGAAGTGAAAGCTGATAGGCTTTTTGGGATCTTGGGAGTGTTTCACGGATGTCTGAGCTTCTGTTCTTAGGACAGGTGTGCTCGTATCTTTTTTTTCGATCTGGTTAAGGGAAACATTGGAAAGATGTATAATGTATTACTGCGAAATCTTGTTTCACGAAAATTTAAAAATTTCGAGATTTTATCGAAGCTTTAAATGGATTTATCTTCGTCGTTGGTATACCTGTTCTCTTTTACGTTAAACGTTATTCACAAAAAAATTATGAGCATTAAATTAAAGAAATAATGTCGTCTTACACTACCAGAACACCTTTTTTTTCAAATTTTGCTTGAAGAGATTTAAAAGGATTTGAACAAAATTGCATGTATGTTTTGGAATTTTAGACAAGATTTTCTCTTCATTTTAATGGACTGCAAAGAATTTTAATGGATTTCAAGTTTTCTTAAATTTAAATTTTGTTTTAATTTTAAATTAAAAATATTTCGTTTCTTGGAATTATAAATACTAAAATATGTATATGTAGTCTGTTCTGGGTCAAATTTCTATATTTATAAAAATTTCGTATAAATAAAATTTAATTTTTGAACGACGATTTTGTAACCAGTTTTACGTGAATTTATATATCTCCGTTTTTTATTTTTTCCCAAAATTAAATAGGGATATTTTTAGAATAGCTCGTTGTGAATTTGTGATGAACGAAGATATTTTCAACTGGTTAAAATGGAGCTATACAAGATTCAATACGATATATCTCTAAATTTCCATTTACACGTTACAATTAGAATTCACTCAGAGCATTGATATGTTGCAAACTTCTATCCAGGATTATGGGAATATTTCAAGCGAATATTCATTGTCAGAAGCATGCAAGTTGCAAACGATTTCGAGTTTTCAAAGTCCAACTAGTTTCGAAACTCTACACACACACACACATTAAAAATATTTCTGAATTTGATGAAAGTCTCGATAAAAGAAATATGTGAATTTCAGAATGAATTCGTACTATTCATACTTTTTTCAAGGACTTATAGATTATGCCATGTAAATTTATTAATTGAGAGAAAATATTTTCATCACATTTTCAGGAAGAACATACTATGCGTAACTATAATATATTAAAACAAATTATAATAAAATGAATTTGAAAAATTTTCCAAGGATGACATTGCTGTTGGATTTTTAATATAATATATGCGTATTTTAAATAAGTTTATTACCATTTACACTTTTATATAAAAATTTCGATGGGTTGACAAATCGACCAAACGGGTAGGTTGTATACAACCTACTTCTGACTTGAAGATATTTTAGGATATTTCAATGACTCTAGAAGATTTCACTGACTTCAGAAGATTTCAAGAAAATTTCAATGAATTCTAGTGACTTCAAATGATTTCAGATATTTCAGGTGATTCAAAAGAATATTCAAGTGACTTTAGGAGAATTCAAGAAAATTCATATAACTCCATGTGAATTCACTGACTTCAGGAGAATTCAAATGACTTCAAGAGAATTCAGGAGATTGTAGTGAAACTAGTGTAGGGGAGAGTGGGGTAATGCCGAACACCTAAGCAAGAACTGAAATAAAATAAAAATTTTTATATTTGATTATTATTAACTTGTCATTTTTCTATGAAATAGCGTAGAATTTATTGCTAGAATCACAGAGTATTTTAATATATAATGAAAAGAAAAAAACATTAGTATTCGGAATTACCCCACGACCATGGGGTAATCCCGAACACTCGGTGGGGTAATCACAAAGTGTTAATTTTGCTTATTACAACTAAAAAGAAAATTATTTAGATTTCATATAAATATTAAATTTCGTTTAATTAATTAATAAATTATTTATATTATTACATTTATATAATTAATATAAATGTTATTGTAATTTTAAATAAATAATTATAATATATAAATTATTCATTAGGGGGTAGGTTATTTAGATTTAATATAAATAAATTTCGTTGAATTAATTCTTAAATTATTTACATTATTATATTTATATAATTAATATAAATGTTATTGTAATTTTAAATTATTGTATATAAAAATATTTTAATTAATGAAAACAAATGCTTTTCATGCTTTTACCAACTTTATTCTCTTATTTTTGACATCTACTTTTACGGCTTTTTGTAAACTCTTTACGGTGTACTTTGTCACCGTTTTCTGAACTTAATTAGGTGACATCTGTAAAATATTATGAAATGAATTAAAATAAAACATTATAAACATAAAACACTACTATTAACGAACGTTTTGGGGTAATCGCGAACGTTCGGGATTTGATTATACTTATCATGAATGGCGTGATCAATTTTGCGCTACCACTACCTGTTCGATTCTAGGTGCGGGTTAAACTATCGACTGGTGGACGGACAAGATCGGTTTTCCTTCTCGAATATAGCGAAACGGCTCCGTTCGGATTTACCCACTCTCCTCTACATCTAATTTCACGCATAGAAAAATGAATATACTTCCGGCATATTTGAATAACTACACGTATTCAAATTCAGAACATTTTTAACATTGTCTTAATTCTTGACTGACTCATACCAAATTTTTTTCAGGGACAAACATTTAATGAACGCAGATACTAGTTACGTTTTTCGAAAATTTATGCTTAAACCGAGGCTTAAACTTACAGGATCTTGTTCACTCTCTGTTCTTATTCAATTTGACACATGATTTCTCAAAGATAATACAACAGCATCTCTTGAAAAATCTGTGTCTAGGATCTGAAATTCTAAGAGTGTGGTCTTCTAATTATTGCTGCTACTCAGAAAAATGAGAACTATGCTGGCAGTAACCACTGAAGCATAAAAGTTGAAAAAACGGAAAATAATGGATGCCCAGCGGGGTGGCTCCTGAAGAAGCGCCAGCGACGCAAGCGACGGCCAGCACATCTGAGATCTTCGACGTTGCGTTGTTCAAGAGAAGGCGGGGGACCCCCTTGAGTCTTGAACCAATGTTTGGGCTGAAAATGCAAATCAACCAGAGAGCAAACACTTAACACAGGTTAACACAGGGAAGATATACTACATTGCCTGTAGTGTCTATACCTATGTAGTATACATACATATAGCCTAATGCAGCATAGCGCCTTGACCGTGGATGCTTGGGTTGGGTTTTATGCAGTCAAGCTGCACAAAAGCGCGCTCTCTGGGTGGCTCACAATGTGGGCGACATCTTCTCCCAGTTGCCACATTCCGCGGTCCTTTCTTCACGGCTCAGGGAAACTTGAAAAAAAGGTCTCTTCTGGCGGTCTGAACCGCCTGCATTAAGTGCATGCGCAGCGCAGTCTCGCATATGGCATGCGAACCACGTGCCAGGCAAAGAGACAGTTTTCCAAACAGTAGGAACGTGGGAGATAATTTTCTAACGTCTAACCTCTCTACGAGTTCACGTCTACGTGATCGTCAACAATCGACTACTCTCGTTCCCCAGCATGATTCTGGAACCGATCCTCAAATTTGTCATTCAGAAATCCGCACTTTTGCACAAAGCATTGCGATGTGTGTCGCACGTACGCACGAACTAGCTCTTTTTTTACTTACACTAGCATACCAACACGTGCGCTACGCGCACGATTATTTATTATACTTCTCACAACTTCAACACGTGTGGAAATGTGCCCAGATTAGCCCATACTATAATTAGGCGCCAATGTGCGCTCAACTGGGTAGCCCAAATATTAAAAAAAAACTAGCTGTGAATCCGATCTCGGGTATTCCAGTTAACTATATTTAAATTTTTTGTGCTCATTTTTTGAGCACTTTGCTTCCTCATTATGATGAAGTTGCAAATGAATTTGCTTCCTCATAGAGGAAGCATTAACGATTTTCTTAAATATTAAAAGATATATACAGTAGCGCTCAAAAGTATTTTGTAGATTGTTTAATGTTGGAGCCTTGTGAAAATAGTATTATCGAGTATATAATTTTTGTAAGACTATAAAATATGCCTTGCAAGTAATAAACATTTTCATTTTCATGCTATTATATGTTACTTTTCTTCACTTGTATATATTTTTTAATTTTGTACTTAATTTCTAGAAAAATAAATTAATTACGTGTCTACAAAATACTTTTGAGCGCTACTGTATAATTCTTATTTTCTCAAAAGAGAGAATCTTTCGACCTCATCATTCATAGATTCCGTGCGTCGAGACGAATCAATTGACCTGTAGGATTAGTGTTTTTATTTGAACTAATATATGAAAAATTAAAAATTTTCAAAATTACAAATAAAAGCATAACTTCCTTAATATTCAATAAAATTCATTAATCATACAGGTCAATCGATTCGTCTCGACGAAAGGAATCTTTCTTTTCTTTACATAAGCTTCGAATTTTTTTATTATTTGAGAAGTTATAGTCGAAAAATCAATTTTACAAAAATTCAAAATCTACATAAAAATTTTAAAATTCAATATTTTGAAAAATCCTTTGGCACGTTTTGAGATATTGGTGGTGCCAATATACCCTACAAATTTCATCAATTTATCTACAACTGTCTTTAAGTTAATAGGGCGACAAAAAATGGCGACATCCATACACACATACACACATACACATACATACATACACACATACACACATACATACATACATCCGGACAATTGATTAGAATGTTGTATTAGACATTTATCACGTGAGGAAAATTTAATTAAACCATTTTAAAAATATTGGAAAATGTAACGATTACAAAGCTTCCTCTATGAGGAAGCAATTAAAGAGATTCGATTGTTTTCATTATATAATTAAATAAATGCAAAGTGTGATTAATACTGCACTTTTTTCAATAATTCATATTCCTGAATTATTAAAATTAAAGTTTCTTGAGTCAATCACTGTTGAGTTTATACTTAAGTTTTTATCTAACTTAGAAGCGACGAAGAATAATTAAATTTAAGATTTGATATCGATTGGTTCATGTTTTAAATATTTTTAGTTATAATTAATCCATAATTTATTCATTTGTTAAATATATCGATCCGTTCATATGTAAAGATTAAAAAAAGTAATAAATCTTGTTTGTGCAAAAACAAGTTTTCTTTATAATATATTTAATATAAAGATTAACTAATTTTAATATTTTATTGTTAATTGGTCAGCCCACAATAAATAATAACTGGGTAGAAAAAATATTGCCCAACTAGTTTCCCCTAACATGGGTTTTAGTTGGTATGGGCGTTACAACCCAAAGTGGGCCCCACTTATAGAGATTTTAGTTGGGCCCCAGTTGGTACTTGGGCAAGCTATCTAGAACCCAGTCTGGCCATGGCCGTAGCTAGGAGGGGCATTATTGGGCAATTCCCTACCTTAAAATACCAATGCCCTACTTTAAAATATACCATCAACTAAGACAATATCCCGGAAAATAATTTTTTTTTATAATTTAATACAATTTTCTTTTCTCGGGATGCTAAGCGTGGCGACCTAAACAATTCCGAATTAACTACGGTATGTAACTAATTCTTTATTTATATACTAATTTATATACTATATATTAAGTAAAATTTTTACGTCCTTAGCATTAGGCAAAACATTCTTCAATTCGGAGAAAATATATTTGGTTTATTGGCTCCCCGCTTTCATTTTTATGGGTATTTGAAACCGCAGCTGAAATATTTTTAATTCATTGTTTGGAGAACGTGAAATAGTATATTTAATAAATAAATAAATACTTAATTTCTAATAAAGTTACCTAGCATGCATGAGCACATCCTCGTCTCTCTGAAAATTCGTTTACATCCACTTGCTCTCATGCCGACGAATTGAAGAGCAACCTTTTTTGATAAATATTTTTTAAAAATATTATTTATCGTTTTTCTAAGATTTCTTTTTCCATCGAAGTAAAACGAAAGTGATGACGTTTAAAAAAATACAATTTTTTGCTCATTATTTAATTTTTCAAGGTATTATTCATTTATATGTTTTTAAAATAATCGTACTTACAAACTTCAAACGAAAATCTTCTGCAGCTAGTTCTTCCTCAAACTCCAAAAAATCCTCCAATTCTTTGAATGGCAGGTTTAAACCATTTTCAGAGATGAAATTCGTCTGAATGTCGCAGGAAGTGGTGCTTCAGTTCCTTTTAGAATTATTTTATTATAAATACATTATTTACCTTCTAAATAGTCCACTGATGAAGGAATAGTTTGTACAGCCTCACTTCTGTCAAGTGTAACTTCATCTGAAAAAGTTGAATAACAATAATCAATATGATTATTATTTATTACTTCATAGATGAACTAATAAAGATATTTTTTACATAAATTTAATGAACAAAAAGCAACTTCAACATACTAAACAAATTAAAACTGCGTAGATCATTAATTTACGTCGAATTTAAAAAAATTTTTTTAAATTTCAAAAGGTTTCAGAGAAGTTTAAGGGACTTTAACGAATTTTAATTATTGCGATCAAATTTTCAGGAATATTAAAAGGACTCAAGAGATTTTAATCATTTAAAAAATAGTTCATGGAATTTTTAAGAATTTTGTGAAATTTTATGAGATTTCTAGTAATTTTAATGGATTTTCAAGGACGTAAAGGGACTTTAAATGTTATCGTAGAATTTAAAGAATTTCAAGAAGTTTCTTGAAATTTTAAGAGGTTTTTTCACGAATTTTAAGGAATTTCAAGGAATTTTTATGACTTTTAATATATTTAATGGGATGTAAAAGGTTTTAAAATTTTTCAGGGAAATTTATTGAGGGATTTCAAAAGGATTGCGAAAGTTGTAAAATTGCAAAGAATTTTATAAGATTTTTCTCATTTTAAAAATATTCTTATAGTTTTTAGGAATATTTAGAGATTTTTGCGAATTTTATCTTGGATTTCAAGAGATTTATGGTTTTAATGGTTTTTGTGGATTTTTAAGGGATTTCCAAAGATTGCTGGAAGTGTTAAGAAATCTTAACGAATTTTAAGGTATTTCGAAGGTTTTCGTGAAAATTTTTTTAAGACATTAGTTTGTTTTTCTTCTTTCAACTTCAAGTCATTCAAAAACCAATCAGGTTTTCAACAACAATGTGTGCGAGATTTTCGAGACATTTCGTGACTCAACTTTTTTAAGATAGGATTATTTGTAATAAAACTTACGGGCATGCTCGACATTATGAAATTTTTTGAAAATATATTTTCCAAAATTTTTTTTCAAAATTATCACTCAAAATAAATGTCAAAACGCAATTTAGTGTCTGCGTTCCTATATCCTAAAGTTTCAAATTGATTTGGCCGCGGTGACGTCGAAAAAAAATTTCATAATGTCGCCGAAGAGCATGCCCTTAAAAATTAAGCCACGATTGATAATAAAATAGATAGAAAAATGAGAGAACAACAAGCAAATAAACGGTGATTTGTTCAATAAACTGATAAACGCATTGTTTGGATCGAGCTATGCGAGTAGAGCAAATAGTGAGTATATCGAACGAACTCATTCTCTATAAATGAATTTACCAATGAATTTCGATTAATTTTAGCGTTTGCTTCCTCGTTTGCCTCAAAAGCTGTCACAATTGCAGCAGTTACCGGTGTATTCGAGAGATAGGAGATAGAAGTGGAGGTGGAGGTGGAGGTGGTGGTGAAGGTGGAGGTAGAAGTAGAGGTGGAGATGGAGTTAGAGTAGGTGAAGGTGGGGATGGGTCGCGTGTGGAATACAAAATTCGTCAAGTAGCACCTTTGTGCCTCTAGGCTCTAGCAACTAGCTAAGGGTTGTAGTGGAAGAGCGGAGCACGGGTTAAACAACTAAACACCTAAACACCCTCTGACCCTCTGACCCACCACGACTCCAACGCCATTTTCATGTACTATATAGTAAATCTATTCACGCTTTCCATTATTATTATTATTATTATTATTATTATTATTATTATTATTATTATTATTATTATTATTATTATAAACGCGTCTTACGCTTTATCGAAGTGCAAGTGCGTATACAGTTTCGTGTACAGCACTATTAAATTATATCTACTGGAGAAAATTATCCTCTTTTCTTCGATCTGTATGAAATTTTCTTATATTTTTAATACAAAATATTGTCAAATTTTTCAAGACAAAATAAAGAATGTACCATCAGTTTCCGCTGAACCAGTACAGAATTCAGTTCAGCGAATAAATCATCGACATCGAATAACCGGCGATACTCATCAATGGCTTTTCGAATGTAAAAACAGGTTATCTGCCGGACACGTCCTGACAGTCGGTGGAGCGTAAAGGCGCGTTGTTTTTTCCGAATTCCACGACACTGCGGAAGCCAACTTTGTTTGTGCCTCGAATAATTACCCTTACACGTCCTTATACCGCCGCGCCGCCGCCGCTGCAACCAGTCTGGTATATCTTCCTCACTTTTCTCGTTTCCCGTCTTTCATCTTTTTCTTTCATCACGACATACACATACACACACACCCACACACACTCTGGCAGATCATTCTGCTACTGCGGTTCGTTCATCTCGAAAGCGTCAAAGCGACGCGACACGACGTCCCATTAGCTGTGATAAAGCGACCAAATCGAATCTTTCCTTCCTGTCGAATAGCTCGATTTACGATTTACGCCAATTTCAACACGGTGATTGAGATTTTTAGCAATAAAGAAAGCTAAAAGTAAATTCACCTTATATATCAGTAGGGCAGAATAATGAAAACGCGCGCGACCAATCTAAAGTTTTTCAAATTTTACACGGAGAAACTTTTCATTGTAAAATGTAGTATTATAATATTCATTTTTACTAAAGTCATATATAAATAAAAATTAAAACTATAATTACAAAAATTGGTAGCTTAAATAATATATCTAGACATGGAAGCTTAAATAATGTTTAAAATTAACAATATGGAGATACATATTATAGTTTTCTTCAAAAAAAAAAAAGTTAAATGCGATTTTCTCAAAAACCATTCTCAAAATAAGAATCAAAAGAAATTACTATTACTCAATAATTGTAAGTTTCTCAAAAGCCCACTTTAATGAAAGATGAAATTTCGAATTTCCTAAAGAATTTATTTGAAATATATGCCAGTTCTGTCGCCCCAAATTCAAAAGACATATCTACATTTCAGATACGTCACCTGTCCTACTACCAAATTTCAGATGAAAATCATAAATGCCTTCCTCGTCAGTTAGGATAATGAACACCTATTTTACATATCTAAAAAATGGTTATTCATAAACCTAACCGAAAGGGAATGCATTTATGATATTCATCTGAAATTCGGTAAAGTGACAGATGACTGATTTGAAATGTAGATATGGATTTGAATTCATTTGAGATATAAATAAAATTTTTTCAAAGTCGTAATTTTTTGATGAATAAGTTAGTCTTTGTAATTACACACACACCCGTGTGAAAATTGTCCAGCTTTAATCCTCCGAATACAACGTGGAATCGTGGGACGTATAGTACAACGTGGGGTAGTGTGTGTACACCCCACTCTGTTTTTTGCGTTTAAATTTTGAATAGCGCATTTCCGGGTTTCGAAAAATACTTGAATTCAATCCCAAATACCTAGAATCAATGTAGGAAAGTTGTCAAATATCTTAGCAATTTAAAAAAAAAATTTTTTTTTATTTATTTTTTTATTTTTTTTGCAGCAGAGGCTGAAGTGATACTGAAACAGAAGGTACTCAAAGCGGGAAGCCGTTTCTGCAACCTGTACACAGCGAATATGCGTTTTTTGTTCCGTTGGGGTGGCCATACACCCCACGTTGTACTCGAAGGGTTAAATGTTGGCTGAGGGATTGACAACTCGTCAAATCAGGTGTACATTTGCACTGAAATCTACTGAAGTCATTTGAAGTCACTTAACGTCACATGAATTCACTTGAAATCTCCTGAAGTCAGTGAAATCTTCTGAAATCAGTGAAGTCACCTGAAGTCACTTGAAGTCACCTAAATTCACTTGAAGTCACGTGAATTCATTTGAATTTTCTTGAAATCTCCTGAAGTCAGTGAAATCTTCTGAAGTAAGTAAAGTCACCTGAAGTCACTTAAAGTCACCTGAATTCAATTGAAGTCACGTGAATTCATTTGAATTTTCTTGAAATCTCATGAAGTCAGTGAAATCTTCTGAAATCAGTGAAGTCACCTGAAGTCACGTCAATTCACTTGAAGTCAAGTGAATTCATTTGAATTTTTTTGAAATCTCCTGAGGTCAGTGAAATCTTCTGAAGCCAGTGAAGTCACCTTAAGTCACTTGAAGTCACCTAAATTCACTTGAAGTCACGTGAATTCATTTTAATTTTCTTGAAATATCCTGAATTCAGTGAAGTCACCTGAAGTCACTTGAAGTCACTTAAATTCACTTGAAGTCACGTGAATTCACTTGAATTTTCTTGAAATCTCCTAAAGTCAGTGAAATCTTCTGCAGTCAGTGAAGTCACTTGAAGTCACGTAAATTCACTTGAAGTCACCTGAATTCACTTGAAGTCACGTGAATATCTATAATATATTTCATTGTAAAATTAAAAAGTTACGGTTATTTTTAATCTATATAAATTGATTTTTCAACTATAACTTTTTAAAATTTCATTGAAAATATAGAATGTTAGGGATATTTATAATTTTTATAAATGGATTTTTCAATTTTTCAAATTATCATTTATCACACTTTAAAGCTAATGATGTAAAAAAAATAAAAATTTCTTGACTTAATACAAATCAGAGACAATGATCTAATATTAATACATTTGATTAATTAATTAATGCTTCCTCCTCAGTTTCCTCTACATGAGGAAAAGCAAACCATATGTGCTTCCAGGAAGCAAAGTGCTTATAGAATGAGCACAAAGGTGATAAAACCTTAATAAGTTTTATAATAGTGTTGTAGCTAGAAGATGTAAAAAAAAGGAAAAATTTGTAAAAAGCCATATCTCTTCCTCCCCCCTCCTTTACACCTGGGTAAAAATTTTCCTTGGTCGACCCACAGCCCACAGGATGCTGGGCTGGGGTAGATTCCTTCTCGAGGATTCCTGGAGTTTTGCGTAATAACAATTTGCCGTTACGAAGTTTCCTAGAAGCAGGTTCTCGATTACCTTTTCCGTAGGCGGTCCTTGAATAAAATTCTCTGTTCTCTTGCTCAGCTCAGCAACGTTGATAGTCTTCGAGGGTGGCGGGTGGTGATGGAAGGGAAGTGAAGTGAGAAGGGTGGTGAAGGGGATCAAGGTATCGCGATGGAATCCCCAGGGGCGTCTCTAATTGCTTCGAAACCTGTCAAAACCTGACCAGCCCAAATCTTCCAACACTGCCTTGCTTGATTAATGACTCGGTCTTGGTATCATTTTTACAACTATCTTCGAGGAAGGTGTGTATCTTCGACTGTCAACCTGTCACGCAGATGAGTCCTACAAAGAAGGTCTGATGTAATTTGCATCCTTGATAAGTCGAATGCGAGAAACGGAAAGGAATTCCAAACTTCCAAACACTGCCGTGGGCGGCGTATTAAAATGAGTTGTCCTCACATTGATATAGGTATTCTTTTTTTATATTACAACTAATATCAAATTTCATAAACTGAATCCCGGTAAGAAGGAGTTGATTGAACTAGATAGAAATGAGTTGGAAT
>CAJFCP010025959.1:99396-123182 GCA_904066005.1 Synergus itoensis | reverse complement strand
ATACTAGGCCCCATTTTTCACATCGAGAAACACTTCCCTGCCAAACGCCGGCACTTAAAACCGTGTATTTTTTGCGGCCTTAAAATCTAAAGTAAAAAATTACATTTTTTCCGTTGCTCCAACAGCCTTAATCGTGAAAAATACTTTTAAAAATTTGTATCAAATATTTTTTCAGTATACATTTTAATTGTGATAAATATAGTTAAACAGAGCCGAGCGCGAAGCGCGAAGTTAGAGGGAGGGTTAAATAAAATATAGAGCGCGAAGCGCGAGTGCCCTGATGAGAATGTATTCCTTAAGTTCGATAAAACCTTAAGTAAATTAGTTTTCTTCTTCATTTGAAACTAAAGTAATTAAAACAAAAGTATATAGCAGCGATAAAGATTGGCAAGCGCGCAACACGGAGCGCGAAGCGCGACGCGTGATGAGGATGTGCTCGCGAAGCGGGTAGATTTTTAAAGATTGGAAACACCAAATTTCAAAATTTTTAAATATTTTCGTCTTGCAAAAAAAACTGCAAGCGCTTCGTTTATCCAGTGATTAATGGTTAAAAAATTATGAATGTCCAAAAATCTAAGCGGCATCAATCTTGACGCTATCCTAAACTGATTCTTTGCTTTATTTATAGTATTTGTAGAAGAAACCAAAAAACGCTTGCTATTATATGAAATTCAATCATATTATCCGCTGCAACGCACTCATAGCCATATTTAGGGTAGCGTCAAGATTACTGTTTGGCTTTTCAAACATTCATAATTTTTTAACCATTAATACAAAATTAGTTGTTAAAAAATTCACAATTTTTTTCTTTATAACAATATTTTCATTTTTCTTGCTTAGATGGTTTCAGAACACATAAACGCGTCATTTGGTATTGATCAAATCAAAAAATTCTAAAAATTAGCCAAATTGTCACGAATTAATGTGAAAAAAAAAAAATTAATTTGACTCCCCCGTGGATTCAAATTAATTATCAATGCGTTCATTTCGAAAATTAAATGTATGCCGGATCTAAACTATTGAATCGAAAATTGATACTTTGAGATTTAGTGTGATACTGCTGCAATATTGATGAAATGTTGCACGACATGTTGAAAGGACATGTTAATTAATATTTGCAACAAAGGTATTGAGAACGAAATAGAACGATAAAAAGTAGAAATTGTATTTGACAATGTATATTATATGTATGTATCTCGCCATATGTTTTTGCGAATGAATACGAAACTATGAATGGAAATACATGAGCTTCATCGAATACTATTTAAACAGGGGTTAAATTTTGAAGGGTTGGCTCAGTGTCTGCTGGTCCACTACATTCAGTGCGTCAATTTCGCTTCGTTTACGTTGTTGTAAATAAGCCTCCGGATAAGAACAGACCACACACCGTCCTGAGAGGCCTTCATTCGCATCTATGTATACAGCAACATTCTCGTTGACAATCTGTTTATCCTGTTCGGCTTGTTCTCGAGGGTATCGAGAAAGGAATTTGCAGGTTCGATTAGCGGCTAACAAATATACAGCCATCCTCCCCCCCTA
The DNA here is from genome assembly GCA_904066005.1 of Synergus itoensis. Lineage (NCBI taxonomy): Eukaryota > Metazoa > Arthropoda > Insecta > Hymenoptera > Cynipidae > Synergus > Synergus itoensis. The sequence continues at coordinate 121,643 of CAJFCP010025959.1, read as the reverse complement.
CCTCTCTCTGGCAATGTGTGTGTGTGCATTGCTATCTCCTTTAGCGACAAGATCATTGATTTCGGATCGGTTTTATCCTTGTCTCGAAAACTATCAAAGAGCCGACAAAAATAATGATTTGCGTGTAATTATAAGAGATTTTTACGAGGGGTTGACAATTCGTGAAATCAGGTGTACACCTCGGTGTAGTGATGGGCGATTCTACTCGATTCTTTGAAATGATTCGATTCTTTTCTTGAAGAATCGATTCTCTGCGTATCGATTCTGTTTTAACGAAGAATCGAAGTTCAGAATCGACAGGTTACTTTTTTATTTATATATTTTTTATTTACAGAATATATACATAATTCATTTTTATTTTTATCAAGATTCATAAATATCAGTCAAATAAACATTTCTATAAGTTAAAATGACATTATTTATAATAAACAAAAATAATATTTTTTAGCACTTTAAATTGCGCGCCAATAGCAACCAATCATATGCCGAGCACGCATTCACAGATTAAGTATCGATTTTTCGATTCTTTTTAAAAATAATCGATTCCTTGGTATCGGTTTTTAAAAAGTATCGATTCTTAGACATCGATACTTTTTGACAGAATCGCCCATCCCTACCTCGGTGTACACTTGCACTGAAATCTCCTGCATTCTCCTGAAATATCTGAAGTCATTTGAAGTCACTTGAAGTCACTTGAAGTCACGTGAATTCACTTGAAGTCAAGTGAATTCATTTGAGTTTTTTTGAAATCTCCTGAAGTCAGTGAAATCTTCTGGTCAGATAAGTCACTTGAAGTACTCTGAATTCACTTGAAGTCACGTGAATTCATTTGAATTTTCTTGAAATCTCCTGAGATCAGTGAAATCTTCTGAAGTCACTTCAAGTCACTTGAAGTCACCTGAAGTCACGGGAATTCACTTAAAGTCGCGTGAATTCATTTTAATTTTCTTGAAATCCCCTGAAGTGAAATCTTCTGAAGTCATTTGAATTCACTTGAAGTCACGTGAATTCACTTGAAGTGACGTGAATTCACTTGAATTTTCTTGAAATCTCCTGAAGTCAATTTAATATTCTGAAGGAAGTCTTCTGAAGTCACGTGAATTTACTTGAAGTCGCATGAATTCATTTTAATTTTTTTGAAATCTCCTGAAGTCATTGAAATATCCTGAAATATCTTGAAGTCAGAAGTAGGTGTACAGTACTGTACACCCGCTTGGTCGAGTTGGCAACCCCCCGGATTTTTATTATTTTCAAAGGATTTCATAAAATTGTAAATGATACATATAAATATTTTGAAGAATTTTAAGGAGCTTCATGGAATTTTAAGAGATTTTAAAAGGTATCAAGTAATTTCAAAACAAAAATTTTAATATTTCGAAAGTTGTAAAATTATTTCAAGTGATTTTTAAAAGTTTCTTAAACGAGTATACCAATTTTCAAGTGTGATCAACCGATTGGTGTCAATAATTGTTGGTATCTATTGTTTGTGTGTTGTTTGGATGTGTTGCATATGATGTTTATATATTTATTGTTTACCTGTATTCTGTATATTATGTTGTGAGTGTGGCAACGTATATTCTGTAAGTATTGATTATCAGGGTTTGTATGTGTCTTTTTTGTGTATGTTGTGTTATGATTGTTGTTAAATTGTATTCTGTGTATATTGTTTATTTGTCTGCAATATTACTGTTTATTGCTTCATGTTGTCTGTGATGTTTGTATGCGTGTAAAGTGGACATTTTTTGTGAACGTTTTGCTTTACAAGAGAAGTATTGCTACATTTTTTGAAGCCTACTTGAAAACTCGAAACCACCTCGAAATTGATGGCTGATTGCCATATTTCGACGACGACGACGACAACGACATACGGCGCGCGGAGTGGAATTGAAAGGACCACAAAAAAACAACCCTTTTCCACAACTAACCTTATAGCTATAACTATAATATAACGTGTCGTTTATGTCCCGCGAGGAACGACAAGGGAGGAGGCTGCAGGAAGGGTCCGCCTCTTTCCGGAGGGGCTTCTATATATGGTACATGGAAATTACTGGCCTGCCACTCAAATTGGCCTGGCGGCGAACAATCGGCCCTATTACGTAGCATTTTGTCAGCGCTACACAACCCCCGTGTTCACCTCGGTGTTCACCCTCTCTCGTGTTACCATTTCTCGGTATAAGTTATAGAGAAGGGGACCATATTAGGATCGGCACGTGTTTAATGCTGCTCTATAACAATACTCATCCCGCTTTTCGAGTCATCCGAGTGGAAGCAGTGACTATAACTTAATTCTTTCTTCACCCACTGCATAATAACACCAAATTCCGAGCCAAATTCTTCATTTAACAAAATGAGGCTAGCTCATAGATAGGAAGATTAATCGGAAATTTGTTTTATTGGAAGGTACTGTTTTCGGGTATATTTGTAAAAAAATGCAGCCGGAAAAGAAATACATAAATAATGTATACATAGTCGCAACCATATATATATATACGTATAGGCTGTACGCTGTCACTTAAATTTCGCTTAAATTTCGCTTCATGTACGCTTAAATTTCGACTCGGGTAGCTTGATAGAATTTAGAGAATTACAAATTGGGGGAAAAGGGCTGATGCGCGTAAAACTAATTTCTAATACTTCGCATAGTCTGGAGAAGGATAGCCAATGAGGTCCGCTTCCGATTCGTCCATCCGATGTCCTTTCTTCTTCTTCTTCTTCTTCACTACTCCTTATCGGTCGCTGTTGAAAAACAGAGAGATTCCGAACTCCTTCGTGCGAGAGGGAGTGAAATGCAAGAATCTTTCATGTTTTTCAGATATTAAAATTCAAGTAGAGACCATAAGTGGAGATTGAATCTTTCCATGCTCCAGATAATCATAGAGGAAAAACATATGACATTAAAAGCCAGTAAACGTCTATTTGAAGATAAATAAAAGATAAACGATAACGTAGATAATTAGGCGAAATTACTTATTTTACGTAATTTTAGGGTAATTGCCTCGGCCAATCCTTGCCAGGAATGTACCTAGATATTAGGATGACCAACGCCAATCCGTGTGTCCATTAAAATTGACAGTTATATCTTGATCGTCAAGAGGGATGGTGGGGAGAGATAACGACATAAAGAACCCAAGGAAGCGTAGTGGTGGCGAAGAACTTTTTGAAGGTTGTGTTGCGAATGATGAAAATGAATCAGCTAATAGTGTAGGTGGCTGGAACGTCTGTAGCTTCTTTCTTGAGACCGCAAAGCTCAGAAATGTACAAAATAAAAAAATAAAATAAAATCAGCCCTAAATAAAAATCTTACAAACAAAATAAATAAAATTCTAAGTTTAAAATATAAGCAAAAGTAAAAAAAAAATAATAAAATAGATGAAATAAAAATAATACAGATAGGAGTGCCGAATTTTACCCTTTAGCGAGAGCACTAGAGTTTTTATTTAAATAAAAATTGAATTTAAATTAAATTTTGTGAGTTGCAGAAATCTGCAACATCACACTCCTTACTTCTCACATGCCATATTCGGGGTGATTTTTTAACGTGAGTCCTCTTGCCTTTCCTATGCCATATTTTCTTATTTTTAGTTATGATGAACTCAAAGTGTTATAGAAAGTGAAATCAGATGAGGCTTTTCGGCCTCAGGCGGGGGCTATTTCGCCAACGGGGTAAGTTGGCTAACGCTCTTTTTTAAAAGAACGGAAATATTAACAGCGCTATCCCGCCATTCATTAATAAATAATCAATATAGTTAAAACTAAATATGGTTTTCAATAGTCCATAGCAAGAGCTTTTAAATAATGAATCGTTCAAATTTATTGCTTGGGTTTCCTAATCGACAACAAAATTTAATTTTAAAAAACATAGCCGCGGAAAGTTAACCAATTTTCGTTGGGGAAAGTTGCTCAATGTAAAAAATAATACAAAAACAAAAAACATGTACAAAGTTCTTAAAAGAAAACCGCTTTATCGAAACAAAATTTTCAACTTCAGTGGCTCCGACCAACAAAACATTCTCGGCTAAACGAACTAAGAAAATTTGATTTTTTTTATGGTAACTAAGAAGTAAATGTTAAAAAATTCATAAAGATTTTGTAAACGATAGCTTTCAATTGAAATGAGATTAAATAAATAAATAAATAAATAACTTAACAACTTACCTCGTCCACTTAGCCAACTTGCCCCGTACTCAAAAGTCAAGTTGGCCAATTCGTCACCTCTCTCAAAAATAATCTCCTATTTTTTCAATAGTTAATAAAAGTGATTGGAAAAATTCTCAACGCTAGCCAAAAGTATACACTTTTATATGGTGAGAACTGAAATTTTTTTAATTTAAAAGAAAAGTTACTAAATATCGTCAAGTAAAAAATTAGCCAACTAGCCCCGGTCTCCTCTACCTACCAAACATAGGCCTTTAATTTTCTTGAGTTTCATATACAGAACACTATATGTATATGTAGTAGCTATGAGATGTTTATAGAATGACGACTTACTTGACTTTTTTTTAAAGATAGATTGAAATACAAACCTCCATAAATAATTCCAAGTGCGTGCAAACATTTATCACTTGGCATCGTGCATTTTGCAGGACCGAAAACAAAAATATCACCCTCTAAACGTCAAATGGCTTCTGGATGATTTTTTCTCTGATCTTTCAAGGCCTTTGAAGTCCGGATTTCGTAATAGTAGACGCACATCGTCGTACATTTGAGACTTTCGGCAGCGGCGTAAACCTACACCCGCAGTATATCAGTCGCCAAGTCGTAAACTCTTTATCGGATGGAGATGCTCTGAGAAGAGGAAAAGAATAATTTTCTAAAAAAAAATTACTGCTGACTATAAGGCGAGGCGGCGCGGCGCGGCGGATAGGCTGGAACATGTTCTAGTTTTGACTTTACGGAAGAGGAGGTTTCATCGTCAACGTCGTTGGACACAGCCGCGCGCAGACACTCAGATGTCTGATTTGTCTATTTGGGACTAAGAAAACGAGAGACGACCACCTAAGACGCTACAACAGATTGCTCTCTACTCAGTACTCAGTCTTTTCTCGATCCTGTCCTCATCGTTTTCTTCGTTGCCGACAAAAGCTATCGCGAAAGTCTGAAGCACGTGCGACTGCCATGTTATACTACTCCCGTCACGCTCAGATGACCAGGATAGTGTTCAAAACCGGAAATAATAAATGAGTAAAGAGTCAGTTTAGAATTTACACTACTGTCGGAAAATACTGTCAATACGCCTGTTTTTTAGCAGTGGCTTAAAGTGCTCTAATTTGTATCCTATCGTAAAAAAGTGATGTTACCAATATATCGAACGCATTGTTGTCGAAAACCTGATTGGTTTAGAAACGGTTATTAAAAATCTCATTTTAAATTTAAGAAAAAAACAAAAAAAAATTTTATTCCTAGCTGTTGAATTGGAGAATCAATGTGAAAAAAATGTTTTATTAGAAGATGTCATTAGATTGAGACGGGAATTTAATTTCGTTGGAGGAGCATATGCAAAGAACAAAGAACATATATTCTTTGTTCTTTTTTCATATCTTCGTAGGATGATGAAAAATCCAATTTTCATTTTTAAAAAAGCTTTTAAATAGCTGAAAAAAGATTTTCAGCTATTATTAAGTCTCTAATCGAAACCAAAACATTTTGATTTAAATATACTTTGACTGTTTTAGCCTGTTATAGTATTTTTAACTGCAAAAAAAAGAAAAAAAGCGTTAATTGAAGGGTTAATTTGTATGTCGAGTATGTAATACATTTTGATAATATAATCTCACTTTAAGTCAGATCTCAAGTGAAAAATTGCTTAGTAAATTATTATTTGTGATATTTAACTTATTTTTAATTAATTCCAGCTTTTATAACACAGGTCCGCATGGTTTTGTTATGGAGTAGCTGAGGTACGTTTTCGAAGTAATTTTCGGCGTAGAAACCGAATCCGGGCTCAGAATTGCTCCATCACGTCAGGTTTTTGAGTAATCCTAACCTAAAAGTGCGAAAAACACGGTTTTTCGCTATATTTGAGCACCAATAACTTAGCGAATTTTTATTATTTTTCAAATCTGATAAAACCATCAAAAAGGGCCACTTTTCAGCTTTTCATTTCACTATTTAAAAGTTTAATTTGAATTTTTCTAACTGGAGACATCGCCGATTAAAAAAAAAAATTGCAGGTTTCGCAATGACCGACATATGGCGGGAAAAAAACGATAGGACGTCCAATTTGTTTTTTCATTCTATTTCTGATGAAAGAGGCATTATATGAATATGAACGAGCAATCATTGTCGGCAGGTAGGAATCTGCTATTCCAAACCCAAGTAGGCTGAAACCTCATAACCTCAAATGCATGGGCGTAGCCAGACTTTGATTCAGGGGGGGGGCAGCATGCAGCCTTTGAAGTGACCAAATTTTTAAAACAGGTTCAAAAACGTTCAAAAAGCGTTCAAAAAGCGTTCAAAAAGCGTTCAAAAACGAGTTTTTTCAAGCTTTCGGTGATCGAGCAGGTGGGGGCAGCTGCCCCTCCCTGCCCCCCCTTGGCTACGCCCATGCTCAAATGCAACAACATCAACACCACGACAGGCAGGGTTCTGTTTAAAAAACCAAAGTACGCTATAACCCCATAACATCAAACGTATAAGCTATAAAAACCTGTAACCCATAACCTCCTCAAACCTATCATTTTTTCCCGCCATATGTTGGTCATTGCGAAACCTGCAAGTTTTTTTTTTAATCGGCGATATCTCCAGTTAAAAAAATTCAAATCATACTTTTATATAGTGAAATGAAAAGCTGAAAAGTGGCCCTTTTTGATGGTTTTATCAGATTTGAAAAATAATAAAAGTTCGCTAAGTTATTGGTGCTCAAATATATCGAAAAACCGTGTTTTTCGCACTTTTAGGTTAGGATTACTCAAAAACCTGACGTGATGGAGCAATTCTGAGCCCGGATTCGGTTTCTACGCCGAAAATTACTTCGGATATGACTATCAGTATTTCCATAACAATCACAACCTCGTATTTTACAGACCTGTGTAATCATAAGCCCGGCCCCTTAATTATTTAAATCGCACCTTAAGTGAATATTTATATAAAAACCGAGACTGCAGTATTTTGCAAAGACTTTATAACGAACGGCAATAAAAAGTATACTTCGGAGTCTACAAGCTTGCAGAAATTCTTGATAGATTTATTTGAACCGTTTACGATCACGCGAACTGAAACGTCAATTATAGTCTCCACCAGCTGGGCCTGAAAGAAGGCCCCAAAGTTCCTGAAATTTTTTAAAATTCTACACGCAGATTCGCGCCAACATCTGACTCGCGTCTAATCGCTTAAATCGCTTTGTATTTCTTCAAATCGCGGGTAAGCACTTAAGCATTGGCAGCAGATGATGATTATGTTAATTTTCGAATTTCGAAATCGCTTTCCGGTCCATATGCGTGGACCGTTTACGACACGGACACGCAGACACGGACATCACGAACAAAAACGCGCTCAATTCATTATTCATAGTTGCATACCCAAAAGGTCTAGCTCTTTTGTAGAAGAATAAAATCATTGCTCGTTTTCGTCAATTGCGGTCCGAATGTGCAGGCTTTTCACTCATTTGAAGAAGCTGAATGCACGAACACGTACAGTTCCAGATAACCTGGTGAACAAATGTTCAGCGTGGAGACTCCATTTTTTCCGAAAATGCCGTACGTGAGCAAAGTGTCTGCCGCAGACTTATATCCATGCTGTCAACGATTGAAGAGGAGAATACAAGTATTTCGCATGTTACATATAATGAAAACTAGCTGTTTCATATTGCACCTTCACATGCTTCTAAATTTTTAGCGCTCCACGAATTTGACAAAAGTTTGAACTTTCCAACAGTAAAAAATTGGATTTTAAATCAATTAAAACTAGTATAAAACAAATAATGCTATCAGAAAATGGTTAATCACAATTCGTAAGCCCCTTTTAATGAAAAAAATTTCACTCTATTGAGTACAAATTTGAATTTTTTATTTCTTAGCAAGTTTCCTATATATGGAACCCTTATATTACACTGTTAGAAAAGTTTTTAAATTTCTGATACTTTTCAGTTACAAATGTAACATAATTTTACCAATTTTTGTCACAAAACATGAATTTATGATACTTTTGTAATAAATTTACTAAATTTGTCATAAAATTAGAAGATTTTGACATAAAATTACAACACTGTAACATAAATTTACTAATTCTAATGTAAAATTACAGATGTGTGACATAAAATGCAGAAATTATGTCTCAGGTTTAAAAATTTATGTTACGGTAACATAAAATAGCAGTATGCACAATCAACAGCTACTGTGTCTCCGGTTTTCGATGGAAAGTGTTTTGCATATAAGCTTTTGGCGTTTTTTTTTTAACCAATGTGAATTTTATTATATTAAATTGGAAATAATAACTTAAAATGTGTAAAGTAAACAAAAAATTAAAAATATATTCCTGGCAATTATCTCTGGCTTTCCAGCGAAAGAGCTTGGCTGAGATTTTGTTCACGAACTCCAAGCGGTTAAATAGCTCAGGCGGTTAGAGCGTGCGTTTAGGATATTAGGGTCGGGGGTTCGGTTCCCCAGCGAGTGCGATTTTTTGAAGCGTATTAGCGTGCGATTATTTGTATAAGAGACCGTGTATCTGTGATTGTTTAACTTGAAACATAAATTAGGTGCAGTGCGAGGTGCAGTGATTATTTTAAAAACAAGTTTTTTTTGTCATGACATATTATAAAAGGAAAGGAAATTTTGAATTCCACGACTATTTTGCTCTAATTTCTAACAACTCTACTATATATGGTATGTATATTTGTTAGAATTGTTAGTAATTATGACAAAATAGACGTTACAAACAAAATTTTATTTCCCTTACAGAAACTAAAATTATGTTACCATACTTCTCACTCATGAGAAATTCTGACACATAGGATAAATTTCTGAACCCGTGACAGAATTTTTTGTCACAGTGTCACTGGAGCTTTATGCAGTTACCAGGTAACAGAAATTTCTAAACCGTAACAGAATTTTCTGTTACGGTAACAGCATAAAGCTCCAGTGACATGTTACAGAGAATTCTGCTATAAATTTCTAACAGTGTATACATAGATAAAAGTTTTATGTTTTACACTAATACAATATGTCAAAGCCCAATCCAATCCACTGAATATTGAATCAATTCATTCTTTAAAAATTTATTGCGTTTACAGACTATAAATTATAAACGGACAGAGAAGTTGTAAAAACAATTTGTTATTCTCACTCAGAGGGTCTGAAAACGTATATATTTAATGAAATTCACCAACGTCAATTTTAAAACAAAACTAATCCTTTTCCCTACACAGGTCCTCAAACCTGCGGTACCTCTACTATTCATTCATTAAATCTTTGTCTCTGAACAAAAGTTGGAATAAGTCAGTCAAAAAAAATCGCCAGTATAAAGGATTCACGTCATTGTAAAGATATTTTAATTGTGAATTAATTGTGAAAAAATAAGTTAAAATGTGTGAAAAAAATCAGGCGAAATATTTAACGTGTTTTTTAAAGGTAGGCATTATTAAAATATTAAAATTTTATTAATTTTCACTTATACGGTTAATTATAGAGGAAGGTGCTATCCCAGGTCTATAATAGTGCTAGAAAGCTCTATTAATAAAGCTTGAAATTTGTTAAATCATTCAAATAATTGTTATATCTACAGAATAAAGTGTTGAAATAATTACATAATTTGTTAGTAACGATTATTTTATCTGGACTTTTTTTTTAAGGTCTCTGGCCGAGAAGTGAAAGTTATATTCTTGAAGTGTCTATTGTCCGGTCCAGGGTTTCCTTTGAGTACATCTGGTCATCTGACGGAAAATTTTAACAGTACCTATTCCAAAAACACCCCAGGTTTGACACTGATACTTTGGGACTCCTTTCTTCTCTTGGAAGAAAACAAATGTGTAAAAAAAATATGTAAAAAAATAATCGTTAATAACGAATTATGTAATTATTTTAGCACTTTATTCTATACGTATAACAATTATTTGAATTTTTTGACACATTTCAAGCTTCAATAGAGCTAGCTTTCTAGCACTATTAGGACCTGAGCTTATAGTTATTCGAATCCGGTGGCGGTCACAGTGTTACGTATCATATCATAACCTATCTACCTCGAAAAAATACCCAACGTCGCAACGTCAGCTTGCGCCATTGCGTTGGTGGCTACAGTGGCTGGCTCACCGGCTGGCGCCTGGCGCCAACACCTCTTTATTTCCTTTTGCCTTTTCCCTAACGCACTTGACCAAGACTATAGGTGGAAGACCACCAGAACGCGCCACCTGCTGAGGTCGAGGCTTTAGTTTATGAGCACTTAACGGCCTTAACACCTACTAGAGTCCGTAAATAGGTGCTCTAATAGAATAAGGACTTTTTAAATGTAGGAATCCGTATTCCGTAACTATAATATACACAGAATTATTGAACCATGCTCTACAAGAGTGCTTTTTAAAACTCTCTTGTTCGGACAGAAAGGTCGAAAAATTTCATTTTTCAAAATTCCTAAAGAGAGAGAGAGAGAGAGAGATAGAGGGAGATGAAACGATTGGAATAATTCTATAAAAGTCGTTAACAAACAAGCCAAACTTCATTAGGAAGGTGTTTTTACTCCGAGCAATACAAGGCCGGCGCATGTTTTTTTCCATGTAGAACGAAATTTTTTTCTTTTTGCTATTTATTTGAAAGAAAATGTTTTCCTTCGTACATCATTTCTAGATATAAATTCGTTTAACACTTTGAAACAAAAATCATTATCTTTCCAACAAGTTTTTCATGTATGGAATTTCCATACATGAAAATTTCCATGTATGGATTTATCCATGGCATCCATACTGTCTGCCCTGCCCCTTCAAGCAAATAGAGTATAGGGTAAATGTATTACCATACTATTGACTGAACGGTTAGGGCAACTGTTAACTTTGTTGTTAGGGGTTGTGCATAAATTACGTTGAGCTTTTTGGGGGGAGGGGGGGTTCAGTCAAAACCTACGGATAGTGATACGGATAGTACATTGTTAGCCTGCGCTTGTCAACGCGGGGGGGAGGGGGGGATAAATATCCGGAAAAATCCTCAACGTAATTTATGCACAGCCCCTTATTAAAATAAATATTAGAAGGACAAAACTTTAATTAGTTGATGGAACACTTATTTTAAAAGATATCAAGGAATAAATAAAGTAGAAGCAAATGTAGATATGAATGAATAAGACATGGGTAAGTAAATGAACGTTTTTTTTTCAATGAATAAACAATTATTATAAACAAATGCATGATTTGAACAGTTTTAGGCAGAAATAAACCGAATTTTTTTCCAATTGTCTTCGAATCTGATTGCCTGTGATGCACATTGATATATTTTTGTCATCTGATATAATTTGTTAAATTTATCAATGTGCATCACAGGCAATGAGATTCGAAGACAATCGAACGAAAATCCGATTCGTTACGCGTGCCTAGTAAATTTAAGACAGATATTTCGTACGTCTTACTAAATGTCTAGTAAGTGGTGTAGTAAATCTAACCGATGCGTCTAGTAGTGGCGACTAGTGTCCGTAACTAGACATCTATAGTAGTAAGGAGTTGTCCCCCACTACTCTATTACTCTCTTCGATGCTCCCTCCTAACCTATTACCCCCTAGCCAGCCTATTTAATTTAATTAAATTAATTAAATTTCTTGACGACACGTGCATTTTCTAGTTCATTTATTCTTGTTTAGTGCAGTTTATTTTCTCAATAAAAGTTCTCAATAAAAGTTTCCAATTAAAAAATGAGTGAATTTTGAGACTTAGAAGTGGACAATTTATTGGATCAATGGAACTTAACCTCTTATAAGTCTACATTCAAAGGTAATTAATAATAATTAATTAATAATATTATATATTAATAATATATAATATTATATTATTATTAATATTATACATAAAATTTTACCAGAAATCTAGTTAAGTTACCAAAACGTAGGAACGTAAGCCTAACTAAATGTTCGGTCACTTTTACTAGACAGCTAGTTAGTCCTACTACCCACGAAAACGTAGGGCCGTAGGCCGTACTAGTTGTCTAGTAACTCGCAACTGATGCGTTGTGCGTCTAACCAGACAGAATCTAACTAAACTGTCTAGCGCGCGCAACTATAGTAGACAGCTTGTTGGTTCATATTTAACATACACTGTCTAGTAGGGCGCACCAGGATCCTCGTTGGCCTTAACTAAACCTTTTTCTCCGTGCAATTCTCCTCGTTGCTCTAAACAAGCGCTTTCAATGCACAAATATACTTAAAAAGAACATAATCCATTATACTCTAGTTATTTGTTGCTAATATTTGTTTATAACATATCACTTGAGATGTCAACAATTTTTTTTTCTTTCTAGCGACCTTTTTGCATCAAACCTGAGGTCTGATGCAACTGAAAACAATTTCACAGTGAATTAAAAATAAAAATTTTTAAAATCAACAATTTTTTCGCTATTTGCAGCTCTTTAAAAATTTAACCCATCACACCTCCGAATAATAACGTGTTGGTCATAAGGGGTCAGGTGGACCCCACGTGGGAAAACCGTTACCATTCTCCTTCTATTTAATATACGAGACCGATCGCGCGCTTGAGCGCGCGTGTATCGTATTTGAAATATTTTGAAATTAGTACGCTTACATCATTAGGCTTACATCATTAGGCTTACGCTTATATCATTACTGCTCACTTCATGCGTAACCACTGGTTACGCATGAAGTGAGCAGTAAGGTAACGCTATGAAGTTAGCTGAAATGCATGTTCTTTTTATAATAGGATATATCGACTTTAAATTTCTACCAAACTTATTTTAATGTCTTTTCTTTAAGACCGAATAGTTCTTTTGCTTTTTAAATATTTTTTTCATAATGAAAAAATACAAAGAAAAATTTTTAAAATTTTAAATTTTTCACATAAAAATTCATAAAAAATTCAATTTTTGAGATAAAGTGGAAATATTTTGGTTTTGTACTTGCAAGGTAGTATACTTTTAAGAAAAAAATAATTTATAATGATCCGTCGAAAAAACCATATTTATTTTGATGATTAAATTCAGTGGCGGATTAGCCACGTAGCAAGAGTAGCAAATGCTACGGGCCCCGCGCATAAGAGGGCCCCGCGCACCCATCACATTAAAGCGTGTTAAAAATGAGTTAAGGAATACGATGGGTCAAGAACGTCTAAATCATCTCATCTTTATGAATATAGAATATGATTTGCTTAGAGAAATCGATATGGATGGTATTATCTCTAAATTTGCTCATATTAAATCCAGAAAAGTTTATTTGTAACATTTGTGTTTTATTTAACACCCTATAAACTTAAGAACCTAAAGCAAACCAAGGGCTTCTTGATATAATTTGCTACGGGCCCCGCGCTGGCTTAATCCGGCACTGATTAAATTGAGCCAGTTTTAGTGAAATTTGTAAAATTGAAGAGGTACACTCGAGTCCCTCAAATTTCACGAAATCCAAACCGGAGACCCCCTCAAGTTTCACAAAATTCCTTGCTTCTACAGTCACATCAATTGCGCATGCGTATTGCGTATAAAATAATGTTTCAGTACTTTAAACTGCGCGCCAATAGCAACCAATCAGATGCCGAGTGCCATGGCATGCGCAGTGATATCACATGGTTAGTGAGAAATAAGATGGTTAAATTTGAGGGAGGAATGCGGTGAAATTTAAGATGGTGAAATTTGAGGGGTTCGAATGTAAGCGTTAATATGAAATATATAACACTAAACAAATTTTTAATTTTTAAGAAAATTTTAGATATTTCACCTCAAACTACGCTTGGGATCAAATGGACCACAAGTGACCACAACGGTTTAAACAAACAAAAATTCAAAAATCGGCCTCGTAGCGCAAAGCAGGCATATTTTTTTATTGTAATTTTTACAACAATTTTTACATGAACTTAATGAGATAAAAAGACTTTGATTTCAGATTTGGTTTCAGCGGAAAAAAATCTATGGGAAGCACATACTCCGGATCCGTTTAATCTTACAAAAAAATTTGTGGTCCTATGCAATAAAAATTATCTCGAAAATAACTATATAACTATATAAATAGTATATAAATAACTATATAAATAACTATATAAATAACTATATAAATAACTATATAAAAACTTTCATAGTATTCCCCCTATCTTACTATTTTATTTAGTGTAGCTAAATATATTATCAATCGCGTATAGCGATATAATTCACTGCCGCTGTGAAGGGCAAACTAGTGCAATAAACACGTGGACGGTATTTTTGCACGCCCGGCGAAGACTCACGTCTGTATATTTCCCGGCACGCGACTGTGCTTGTGCTCCTTTCAATAAATTATTTTCGCATCTGATATTAAATGTAAGAAGGTGAAAACAATTGCGATTTTTTTTCCTATGACTGAAGAGTTTATGACTTTTTCCTTAAATGAATTTTAAGGTCAGAATTTGAATTTCTGGTTTTACGTATAAAAAAGTTCTTATTAAATTAAAGAAAAGATTTTTTTGACTACGTTTTTTTGATTCAACATACAAATACTTTTATATTAAAAGAAAATTTACTTGATTTTAATAAATGACGTCACGTAGTTTGTTTCACTTAAAGAAAATATTTGTTTAAATGATTTGTTTCATTTAAAAAAAATGCTTTTGATTCAAAAAAGTTACTAGTTTAAATGAAAGAAATATTTTCTTTAAAGTCAGTAATTTCAAACAAACAAATTATTTCTTTGAATCAACGAAAGATTTTCTTAAATCGTTAAAATGTGTGATAAAGAAGTGTAAGAATTTACAATTTACAAGAAGTGTGAGAATTTACAATTTTCATGAAAATTTATATAAGGTAAATAGATTAAATTTATATAAAAAGTATTTTATAGGTATAAAAAGTTTCGATTTCAGAAAATCTTTGCCGAATCTGTATGCATACTCGCTTTTGTTAAAAAAAAAGTACATAATAATGATGTATTTCAAATTTTTAATTTAAATAAGTTTTATAGATAAAGAATGAAAGTAAAGAATAATATGTAAATATGCAAATTAATGTTCCTTGCCACAAAAAAAATAGGCATGAACCTATACCAATTGAATTTGGTATAGAAAAGATTTCTGTAAACTAGAGCTGCAAGTCTGAAACTCTAAATTCTAAATATATATATTGTACTTTTCCTATAACGGCTGAAGAAAGAAGACCAGACGGAACCCTTTCTGTGCTGATCATCCGAAATTCAGTATTCGAAAGGGGACAAGAGGGAAGGGAAGGGGGGGATCATCCTAAAAAATTTTCAGGTTAGCAAGAGCCGAGGCGAAAGGAAAAGGATCCATTGACCGAGTGGATGAAAGGAGTTGCTATGTTTCCTACACCCTTTTCGAAATCTAAGCCTCTCACACAGACAGTTCTTCATGTCTTTCGTATCATATATCTCGCTTTACAGAGACCCTCATACACACTCTCAAATATCGTTACGAGAGACAAGAAGCGAAAACACTATTTCGTCTTCACCCAGCCAGCAAGACGAATACCGATACTCTGGATTCTGTGCCCGTGGATCGTCTGCCATCTGGCTGATACGCAATTCGATTTAACCTTTTTTTCACGTAATCCCAGACATTTTCCAATCTTGGAGAAGAAACCCCCGACAAAACCCCTAATCTGATGTGTGGCACCCACTGAAAGGAATAAAGAATCTAAATTTAAGAAACCTGAATTCCATTCAAATCGAATTTTAAACCTGAACACGTGTGGAAATGTGCCCAGATTAACGCATACTATAATTGGGCGCCAATGTGCGCTCAACTGGGTAGCACAAATATTAAAAATAATTAAAGAGATTCGATTGTTTTCATTATATAATTAAATAAATGCAAAGTGTGATTAACACTGCACTTTTTTCAATAATTCATATTCCTGAATTATTAAAACTAAATTTTATAGAGCCAGTCACTGTTTAGTTTATACTTAAGTTTTTATCTAGCTTAGAAGCGACGAAGAATAGTTCAATTTAAGGGGGTATTCTGGTCTAGAAAGCAGATTTTCGGCCGTTTTTTGAAATTTAATTTAAAAAAAACAAAAAATATTTTTAATATCCATTTTTTTACCATGTCTTTATTGATATTTTGACAATACAGAAAAAAAGTTTCACACAAAAAAATTAAAAATTAAAAAAGTTAGAGGGGGGGAAAGAGACAGGTGTGAAAAAAACGGTGCATCCTGGCAACCATGATTCCAACTCTCCTGGTGATCTGAAAAAAAAAACCAAAATAAATTCTCAATCAGTAAGGATGCTGTTATAGCCCCTACCTCGGGGAACATGAAAAAAAATTTTTTTACAAAATGGCGACTGTCTGAAATCAAAAATCAATTTTTTACCCCTTTTTTTGATGTTCCTGAATTTTTTAAAAATAGTAAAAACCGAAATTTTTACACGAATCTGGTAGGGGCTATAAAGGATTATATAAAGAAGGTTCACACAAAATTTCAAGTAAATCGGTTGGCTAGAACTTGAGATATCGTGGTGGCCATGTCGAAAAAAGTAGTTTCGAGAAAAACGCGTTTAAAAAAGTGAGTAAAAATTTCAGGCAGTCTGTCATTTAATAGTGCGCTATACTTACATTTTGTCAATCAGCCATTCCTGATTCATACATCGGACCTTCTTCTTCTTCAAAATAACTGTTTTCAGCAGCTCTCTCTGCCAAACGAGCACTTCTACCTTCTTTCGAAGCACTTCTACCTTCCTTCGAAATAATAATCATTACATATGTGCAAAATCTCGATTTTCTCGAAAATTGAGTAAATATTTAATAAATAAACAAATGGAAATTCAAAAATCGACAACCAAGGTCCTCTTTGAAATTTATTGAATTTTAATTTTAAAAAAAGAAATTATAAAACGGAGCAAAATTGAAGGCTCTGAAGACTTTTGAACGGAAATTTTGCGTTTGGTCCCACTGTGGCGGCCGGACCGGTTTAGTTGCCGCGTCACTAAAGTAGCTGTAGCTCTATAAATAATTGAAATTTTTAAAATTCCTTTGGAGGATATGTTCTTAAAGGTCTAAACTTTGAAAATGTGCAAAAAAAAAAAAATCGATTTTTTCAAAATTCTAGACCAGAATACCCCCTTAAGATTTGATATCGATTGGTTCATGTTTTAAATATGTTTAATTATAATTAATCCATAATTTGTTCTTTTGTTAAATATATCGATCCGTTCATATGTAAAGATTATAAAAAAGCAATAAATCTTGTTTGTACAAAAACAAGTTTTCTTTATAATATATGTAGGTTGAAAATATATTTAAGATGGAAAATGCAAAATGGGTTTCTTCTTCCTATTTGAAATACAAAATAAAAAATGGCATTTTGCATTTCAAATACCTATTTGAAATGAATTCATTTGAAATAGTTACTCAGTTCTGATGGTAACACACCGAAAGGGCTCAAATGTCATATTTCCAATTTTTCAGAGTCTTTTATTTTTTAGGAACTTGACATCCAGAAAACAGAGTTTCTTTGAATCAAAGAAATTGTAGTATTGATATTCGCGGTCAAAGAAGCATTTCTTTGATTCAAAAACATTCTTTTTGAATTAAACAAACAGTTTCTTTAAATTAAAATAATTTAGAATAACTTTATTTGAATCAAATAAACTTTGACTGGAAAAGAATTATTTTAAAAGAAAGAAGGATTTCTTTAATATAAAGAAATTTTTACTTTGAATTATTAAAATAAAAGTTTCGATTTATAACAAATTTTTTTATGAGTGAATATTTCAGAAATACGAGTGGAAATGTATTAGTTTAATGAAAATTCGTGATGAAATTCTTCATACAGGCAAGCTTTGTAGTGGTGACAAAATTCAGTTTCCAAAAAAATATAAAAAATATTTTTAAAATATTTTTTAAATATATTTCAATGTCAAGTCTTTTATACAATCCTTCAATGTATATAGCTGGAGAACGTACGTCTACACAGGAAAGAAACTATTTAATTTTACAAGTTTTATGTACCTACATTTATAATTTTTGTAAAATTTATTTTTCGACTATAAATTATCAAATAATCAATATATTCAAAGCTTATGATAAAGAGAAGAAAGATTCCATGTGTCAAGAGAAATTGATTGACCTATATTAAAAGATGAATACGTATCAGTGAAAAATAAGAAAGTTATGATTTACTTATAATTTTGAAAAATTCATTTTCAATCCTAACTTTTCAAATTATTATATTTTAAAGCTGATGTAAAGAAAACAAAAATTTCTTGTTTTGATACAACGAACCAGATGACGTGTGTAATATTCATACAGAAGATTTAAATTCCATTAATATAAACGTGTTCATTGATCTAATTTCTATTCGGGAATTTGAATTTTCAGGAATTATATCAATCAATACAAAAACAAGGTTTAATTGGAAAATGTTCTTAAGTTTTCAGAAAACAGAGGGGCTAGTTTTATTTTCTCAAAATAGAGAATAAGAGAACGAAGATATAGAACAAAATGTAATTAATTATACCCATTCAAAAATGAAATTAAAACTTAGAATGTTCAACGTTCATATTTTAGTGTTTTTAAATATAGTTCGCGTGTAATAAAGAAATGGTGAATGACGTAGATAAAAAAAGTGGACGAAAATAAAAGATTTTAAGTAAATTATGTATGCCGGAAACTTCAACGTCATCCCAACTTTATACGAATATAATCGTGGGTGTTTAAAGTTATCGTTTTCGAGATAAAACATCTTTTAATTATACGATTGCTGGCAGATTTAATTTCGTTTAGTGTGTGTGCTTAATGAGTGATTCTGACGATAACGAATAAAATTTCATTCATTGGAATTGACGTTTTAACATTTTCCATTATTTCACAAATGCATTGCTCATCAAAATTGTAAAGGTAAAGCAAAATAAAACTACTAAGTTTCTTATGATTGTAGTTTTAAAATGTTATAAAATATCACAAGGAATTTCAAAAGTAGGTTGGTATTTAAAATATTTTTAAAAAATTCAAGAGATTTTCGAAAATTTATTAGTGCCGATTCGTTTACTAATTCACTTTAGTAAGCATTTTTACTATCAATTAATTAAAAACTATTAATTCGCAGTAAAAAAACAACTGATTTATTTAGTAAGGGTAACTAAATCAATCAGTGAGTCTTACTGAATGAATTAGTATTTTTTATTAATTTATTTATTCGGCACTATTTCATTAGTAACTTCTTACTAATTCAGATTGAGAGAGAATATTTCAATGACGAATTTCAATAAATTTGAGAGAATTAATAAAAATTTCATGAAATTCCAAATAAAGGAATTCAAATTTAAAAAGTGTGTTATACAATACAATATCAACCTAAAAATTCCGATTCGCATGAATCCGAGCTAATCCGTATCAGCTATCAGTAACACCACAAAAAACTGATCAAAAGAAATAAAAAAATTCATGTAAAATTTTACACTTGTGATTGTATGTTAAAATTGATGATTTTATTAATCAGTGGTAGAAATTTCGATTTAAATAAACAGATAAGTTTATTCGAATAGGCCTCTCAGACAAATTTATTATTATTAATTTTAAGTATTATTATTTTTTATTATTAATTCATTATTATTGGCACCGAATTCATTCGAATTGAAGTCTCGGATTCATTCGGTATATGAAACTCTTCGGAGAAGCCTCGAATTCATTCGCATTAAAGATTCGGATTAGTTTGGTTTAAAAAGTTTCTTCAGATGAGTCTCAGATTTATTTGGATTGAAGCTTCGGATTCATTCGGTTTAAAAACTTTTTTCGGATTACCCTCGGATTCAATCGGTTAGAAACTCCTTTCAGATGAGCCTCAAATTCGTTCGAATTGAATATTCGGATTAATTGAGTAAGTTTTACGAATGAGTCGCGCATTTTCATACGGATTTAAAGTTCGGAATTATTCGAATAGAAAATGTGAATCGGAATGGCTCGAAATGATTCAGATTCGCTCGGATACAGACTTTGCATTGGCTCGGAATACTTCGGATTTGCTCGGATTGGAGTTTTATCTGAACTTTCGCAAGACTCGCAAGGGTTACTAAAAAATTCATGAGCTTGGAACGACCGCGACCAAAAATAAAAAATATAAGTTTAAAATATTTTTACTTTTCCGATATCTATAATAATAATCTTCGTATTAAATTAAATTATATTAAATTATATTATATTAATTATTATTATATATTCATATTATATTAAATTTTCGAATCGATTTTTATCCAGAAATACGTACACCATTTAATATTTCTAAAGTATCTTTTATTTTCCGACAAAATTTAAAAGAGAAGATTAATTTTTAAATAAATTTTTATCTAAAAATACGTACACATAATATGTTATTATAATTAATAATAGAAATATGAACATTCCTTCAAATTCGAAAAACAGAAATTTCAAAACAAAGAAATACGAAAAAGCGAGCGGAAACAGGAGCTAACTTCAACGTGCTGACAAAGTGAATGAATACGAAGATTATTATTATAGATAATTAATTAATAGTAGAAATAGGGGAGAGCAGGGCACAGAGGACCGCTTAACGTTCTTTCGGCGATATAATTATAAATAACATATACTTTTAATTGAAATTTGCTGTACATATTGCAAAAACTATCTACTTTCGATAAACGCTTTGCTTGTATACATTATTATTTTTAATTCGAGTATATAATGACAAATTTAGAAAAAAATTTTTGGACCTATGTGCCCCAGTCCGTGGGGCACAGAGGACTTTGCCGATCCTCTGTGCTCCGCGTATGTAATTCATATATATAAAATATAAATTTTTGCAAGTAAACGTACTTTGTTATTAAAAATCATAAAGAAATATTATAAAATGTTTAAGAACAATTTAAACAGATTATGAATTCGTCTTCTTCGTCAGCTGCCCATCCTTTACAATCTTTGTATTGAATCCAACCTTCGTTCGATTTAGGTTCAAGGAATCTTCCGTTACTATAGACGCATTCAACATTGTCATTATCACAATATCCAATGTCACATCGAACATTTCGGTAACCAGACTTGGACAAAAATTAAGCTAAGTGAACACTAACATACATTCAATAAACATTTAAATAATTAAAGCACTTATAAACAAGATGAGAAGGCTATATGTATGAAATTTTTTTTATAAGCTTACTTTGAATTTTCGTTTTTTTAATTTTTTTCCAAAAGCATTGATTCAAAATGCGTCTAGACTTGACACAAACTGAAATAGTCACTATACGATGTAATTATGGCCATTACGAAGAGATAACACTACAAAATACAATTTTATTGAAGCGAACCCCTGTGCCCCGCCGGTCCTCTGTGCCCTGCTCTCCCCTATAAACATACCTTTAAATTCGTTTATCCGATCACACATTCCAATAATGTCATTGAAATTGCACCAACTACATATATACATTTATTTACAACTCCACACTATATGTATAAATATAAATTAATCTGTAAAATAGATGTAAACAGTAATAACACCATGTCCCAATGTCAAAAAAAAATAAATAAAATAATAAAACAAATAAACAAATAAATACGAAAAAGCGAGCGACATAAAACATAAGAGCTAACTTCAAAGTGCAGACAAAATGAATGAATGAAAGAATAGGAAGATTATTATTATTAATAATATTTCATATTGCCTTCCTGGCTCTATATATGTTATGTCTACGATCCTTCGGTGAGGACCTATGCGTCAAGTTAGTTAGTCGCTCGTTACTCTCTAAAGAGTTAAGACGTTAATTGAAATAAGAATCTTTCAAGTAGTTCAGCTAATACAAAGACTTATCATTATTTAATAAAACAGTACCTAAACTTCTAACCCGTGTGGAAAAGCCGGTTGGGGCCTAAATGGGCCCCAGTTGATTTGCCCAACTCCCAATTAGGTTCCCCGATCACACCCCAACAAATACCTAACTACTAATTGGGTTCTAGTCGGGGTTGTAACGCTGAGTAGTGCTTATGCCCAAAATAGGGTTACCCGCTTAATGCTCAATGAATTTAAATAATATAAATTATTAAACTTTCATCATAATTGGTCACGAGACACATTCAAAATCACAACTAAAATACTATTTTAATAATACAACTACACTGATAAAAATGTTTGGTTCGGACAACAAAACGTTTGGTTGCTATAGAAGCAACAAAAATTTTTGGT
>CAJFCP010025959.1:60972-84396 GCA_904066005.1 Synergus itoensis | reverse complement strand
TCACATATTATCATTTTCTAGTAATATTTGGAAAGAAATCTGTCAAACAGAGTATTTAGAGGAAACTGAGAAATTTTTTTTTGAGAATTTTTTTGTAGAGTCCGGGGGTTGTAAAAACACATTTGAGTAAAAAATGAAAATTTTTTTTCATTTATTGTATTGTATTGTAGCCATTGATGCGATACAAAATGATTTGTAATGAATTTAAAAAAAATTTGGATTTTCGTTTATAAATGTTGCAAACGGCAGTTACATTTTAATAAGCATATATTACCTAACTTTTTAAGATTTGGTAATTTTTACATTCTCATCAGAGAATGTATTAGATTTGTGTAAAATTTGACCCCCCCATATTTTTTATCAAATGTCCACGTTTTGTGACCACCCCCGAGTAGAAATTTTGCTGTGGCCCCGATCGGGCCCAGATTGGGGAATCTGGCCCCGATTGGGTCCAGATCGGGGGATTTCAGACCGGGGATGAAACACACAGCCCGACCAGGCCCAGACCAGGCCAAATCTAGCCCGATCGGGCCGGGCGTTCCATCACCGATCTGGGCCAGGTTTGGAAATTTCTACACGGGCCTGAACCACATAACAACTTTTTGAATTTTGTTGAAAAATCGAAAATTCCAATTTTGAGCCAAATAACGCGAGATACAGAGAAAATTGTAAGTTTGAAAGAACGTTATCATTGGTCTTAAAAAAGGTCTACAAATTCTCCATTGACTATTTTTTGATAGGATGAGTAGTTTTCGTTTTAATCGTGAAAAATATTATTAAACAGAGCCGAGCGCGAAGCGTGAAATTTGAATGAGGCGCGAGTGCCCTGATGAGAATGTGTTTCTTAAGGTCGATAGAACCTTAAGTAAATTAGATCTCTTCTTCATGTAAAACTAACGTAATTAAAACAAAAGTATAATGCAGCGATAAAAGTTGGTAAGCGAGGATAAGCGCGCAACACGGAGCGCGAAGCGCGATGTGTGATGAGAATGTGCCCACGGAGCAGATTTTTTAACTTCAGAGTTATCGAGTTCCCTTAAGTATAGTAGTTACGCCATTTCCACAAACAGAACATTAAAAAAGGCCACCCAGTTATCGTTATCATTAATGTCTTAGAAAAGTATGATAACGAAGTTTCAAGCAGCAATAATCTTTTTCTAAAAAAACTTGATCTTTAAATTGAACTTTCGTTGAATTCTAATAGCCCTTTTACTGCCCTTTATCTATAAAAATAAATATATAATATTTTATTATTGAGATACTTGGAAAGAATTGAAAATATTAAATTATACAAGAAATACAAAATACGGTGGGAGCAACGGGTCTTTTAAAAATTTAATTAACCATTAACTGCATACTATAAATTATATAAGTTTTATATATTTGAATGATATGTATGTATGTGTGTATGTATGCTCTGAGCAAATCCAATTCCAATAGGTTGTTTATAGTGTCTTCGATCTATATCACAGTAAAATAGATATAATTTAATTGGCTCATGAATTTTTTGGGAATCATTGCATATTCATAGTTCATAGTACGCCAAAAAACTTTTTTTTTCTTCAATGGGGAGAAACTCACAACTACATACATATATACAACTCGCGCTACATCCCTCTGTATCCTACTGTTTAACACTTTAACTTTCGCAAAAGATTAGCTTTTTCATCAACATAAAATATGTATCGTTACAGTAAATAAGGTATCAGATCACTCGTTTTCGTATTTTTCTCATTTTTATTATTTTGCTTCCTCATAGAGGAAGCTTTGTAATCGTTACATATTCCAATATTTTTAAAATCGTTTAATTAAACTTTCCTCACTTGATAAATGTCTAATACAACATTCTAATCAATTGTCCGGATGTATGTGTGTGTGGATGTGTGTCGCCATTTTTTGTCGCCCTATTAACTTAAAGACAGTTGTAGATAAATTGATTAAATTTGTAGGGTATATTGGCTCCACCTATATCTCAAAACGTGCCAAAGGATTTTTCAAAATATTGAATTTTAAATTTTTTATGTAGATTTTGAATTTTTGTAAAATTGATTTTTCGACTATAACTTCTCAAATAATGAAAATTCAAAGTTTATGTAAGAAAAGAAAGATTCCTTTCGTCGAGACGAATCGATTGACCTGTATGATTAATGAATTTTATTGAATATTAAAGAAGTTATGCTTTTATTTGTAATTTTGAAAATTTTTAATTTTTCATATATCAGTTCAAATAAAAATACTAATCCTACAGGTCAATCAATTCGTCTCGACGCAAGGAATCTATGAATGATGAGGTCGAAAGATTCTTTGTTTCGAGAAAGAAGAATTATATATATTTTTAAATATTTAAGAAAATCGTTAATGCTTCCTCTATGAGGAAGCAAATTCATTTGCAACTTCATCATAATGAGGAAGCAAAGTTCTCAAAAAATGAACACAAAAAATTTAAATATAGTTAAGGCTGTTGGAACTACAGACAAAAAGTCATTTCGAAGATATATAGTTTTTAGGCAGCAAAAATACACGGATTGAAATTTCCTTTAGCCGGAGAGAGTTTCTCGAAGCCAGGAGGGAGGCTAGCTCTCTGTTTTTCAAAAAAACTTATTTTTTTGGCTAAAATGTGTAAGTTTCGGCTAGGGTTAGGTTTTAGGTTAGGTTAGCCGAAACTTTCCCATTTTGGCCAAAAAAATTAGTTTTTTCGAAAAACAGAGAGCTAGCCCCTTCCTGGCTTCGTGAAACCCTCCACGGCCAAAAGAAATTTCAATCCGTGTATTTTTGTGGCCTAAAATCTATATATCTTCGAAATTACTTTTTTTCCTTTGCTCCAACAGCTTTAAATGGAACACCCAAGATCGGATTCACAGCTAGTTTATATTTCTTACAATCATATTTTTTTTAATAAACCCTATAATTAAACATTTTTAAATAGACTTTACTTGTCTTTTTTTTACTCTCTCTTTGATTCCAAGGATTTTTCCCTTTAACAGATTAACATCAGTGGAAAAAAGCGTTTGCAGCGATAAAGAAAGGGTAACTTGAAGTATTTTACGAGTCAGTAATTTCAAAATGGAGTTTCATCGATAAAAAGTCCAGGTCAGAACCAATATCGAAGGGACGGCAATCCCTAAAACGAAGGTAAAGTAGTTTTATATACCTCGATATTATTTAATGGCACGTGCCTTTTTATCGATTCACTCTCGCATGTGCCAATTAGAGATTCTGACTTCATGCATTGCAATTAACTCGTGAAAAT
Source organism: Synergus itoensis (assembly GCA_904066005.1). Taxonomy (NCBI): domain Eukaryota; kingdom Metazoa; phylum Arthropoda; class Insecta; order Hymenoptera; family Cynipidae; genus Synergus; species Synergus itoensis. The sequence continues at coordinate 81,146 of CAJFCP010025959.1, read as the reverse complement.
AATTTCAAGTTAAATTATACTAATAAAAATTGGTGTAGAAAAAAACTTTTTCATGTCTGACAGTGAGATAGAATCCTAGAGCCCATGTAGGCACTATGGATATCTATATATCACTATATAGGTTGTATGCCAAATACACGAAATAGTACAAATTTCTCTGGTTTCTGTTGGCAACGTCTTTGAGGGAATGTAAGAAAGATATACGAGAAGAAGTACAAGGATAGAATTCTGGTTCAGTACAAACCCGGGAACTGTTGTCAATACGATCCCTTCAAACCTCTCCTCCCAATATCTACGATCTGCCAAACACAGAAGTCGTCGTCAACCTCCACCTTCCTCGTAACCACCTCCCTATTCCACCTTATATTTCCTAGCTCCGCTTCTTTTTTTATCCAAGTCAACTTCTGTGCCCTGAGCTCAATTTTACACTCGGACGATACTCACCTTATTGATGTTAACATCAGCCCAAGCATAATGCATTCATTTTACTGACACATTTTTTCAATACACTGAGAAAAATGGATTGTAAAACGCACGGAGAAAACTGAGTAGTCAAAGTTAGATAGTCAAAATTTAGATGATCAGTTTGACTACACGGAAAAAATATGTCCTGTAAAAAATGTAGAATTAGTCCAAGAGTTTTGGACGGGTACCAAAATATTGGAGATCTTGAATGACTTTTAATAAAAGGTTTCAAACTTTTCAATATTAAATGCAAATGAGTCTTGGAAATTCTCTATAATAGTCTAGGAAAAATATTTTTGTATTTACTGAAGAGCTGGGATTACAGAAAGTCCTGGTCAGTCTGGGAAAATGTTGCGCGTCGATGTGCGCAGTCGACCATCAGCTGGCAGAATGAAATATAAAGTTAATAAGTGTACTTATATAAAACTCACGAAATCTTAAACATTAAAATATTAAAAATAATAAAATGATACAGTTATAATATAATATTTAAATAAAACATGTTAAAACAAATTAAATATCACTTGGGTCACTGTGACGTTTCTCACAAGCGGTGAAGATTTGGCTAGTTAGTATATAAGGACCATTTCGACCGGTATACTCAGCGTGCGATATTCTGCGTTAGAGAATTGCGTTGTATGTAGTAGTGTTAGGTTAGGTATAGAATTAGGTTTGTGTGTATTAATGAAGTGACGAAAACGTTTCTCGTGTGTGTGATATGAACTTGGACACAAAAGACTACTAAGTCTGAAGTTAGCTTTGCTTTTTTTATTTTGTTTAAGAACCCTTCATATTTTCCTAGACTGTCCAGGACTTTATGTAGTTCTTTCTTGCACTTAGTATTGAAATATCTTGTAAATTTCATAGAAGGAGGTTTAAAATTTTTACAACATTTTGGTACCCGTCCAAGATTCCCAGACTGAGTTCTACACTTTTTATAGGACATATTTTTTCCGTGTATCCAGATAATGCCTTCTACCCTTTATCATTTTTTGTGAATAGTTAAAATGAATATTATTTTATGATCAGTTTGATTATCATGAGAGGGTCAAGTTTACTACCTAATGGCCGATTTCTTCACCTCCGGATAAAATTTATCTTGCAGATAAACCCTGAATCCACCAATCAGAAATGGTTAAATAAGGTTTATCTGCAAGATAAATTTTATCCGGAGGTGAAGAAATCGGCCATAAGATAGTCAAATCTTGCGCGCGCAAGATTTAAATATTCTTAGATAGTCAAGTTGACCCTCTCGATAATCTGGTTTATTATCTGAGGTAATGAAGTACGCCATCTAGCGGTTAGGAATTTTACTATCCAGGATAATCCAGGAAGTTTACTATCCGGGATAGTAAACTTGATTATCCAATTTTTTATATTCTACAGATGGTAGACTACACTATCTGGAGGGCTGTCCCATAGTTGACAGTCAAATATAGTCAGACTGACCGTCTAGATATTCAAGCTGACTATCCATTTTTCTCCGTGCGGTAATGAAAAATATATGTTACTATATAGATATAAACTTGGACTATTAACTATGAGACAGCCATCTAGATTATTAAAACCATAATCTCTACACTGAAAAAAAAAATTTAGTAATGGCAACTAAAACGTTTTATTGTCCAGTTTTTGTTGCCTCAACCAAATTTTGGTTCTCAACACTAAATGATTTTGTTGGGCCAACAAAATATTTTGTTGAACGAACCAAATTTCTTGTTGGGTCTTTTTGTTGGCCTAACAAAACTGTTAAATGGCGCCTGTAAACATATTGCCAAAGGCTCAAAATATAAAAGGCAACCCTCGTATTTTTAAACTCGCATCGTTAAAGAGAAGATATTTATTTTATGTGAAATTTTACACTACCGGGTTTCAAGCACAGATCCATTGAATAATTTTAGACGACATTGAATGATTTAAGACGCAAGTGGAGATGAGAATTCTCTGAAAGAGTATATAGATTGAATATAGAGCAAAATGGATGGATCGAGAACGCCCCGCATAACAAGCAGTGATCAGAGCAGTTCACGATTCTCATCGCAGGGATTGGCAGGACTAATCGAAACACGATCTAAAATATACCAGGATCCCAAAAAGCAGACATTAATTTGGGTTGTCCTAAATCAGGAGACTTAATCGGTGCGGAGATTGGCGTTTTACGTAGGCGCTAACGATTCTCCGACCACCATATATCCTTCGCATATGCGCCTATAGAGTCCGTTAATTAATAGGCGAGAACCGGCTGGAAATATTATGGGATATAAGCGCAGCGTCATGTTTACTCTTGGAGGATAAATAGCGGATGTTTGTGCAGATGGTTCCATGTCTCTTCTGTGCAGATCCTTATCCACTCTTAATTGCGCTGATTAACGCGTGGGCCAAACGACGAAATCAACTCAAAGAAAGGTTACAAGTATCTAGGACAAAGGAGGAATGTTTAACATAAGTAGTATCACAGTAAAAACTAGGCATTCTTTTGAATTCGGGATCCTTTTTTAAAGCGTTTTAATATGATCCCCACAAGAGACTGTTTTAATACCAATTTTCGTCTTGTTTTATACTGTACTAACTTCAGATTGAACAATACGATACCGAAAAACGAACTACACTGCTCCCGCGGTTGCAGTTCACTCAGTTGTCGTTTTCCTAGAACTTGGGTTCGCTCCCAAATTTTTGAAGGATTTCGAAGTTTTTTGTAAATTTTTAAGAGACGATTAAATCAACATGTGCGCTATTATTTTGTTTTCCTTGTTACAATTTCAAATCATTCAAAAGCCAATCAGGTTTGCAAGAACAATGTATGCGAGATTTTCGAGACATTTCGTGTCACCATTTTTTAAAGATATAGGATCATTAACCGCAATGTAGAAACTTCTAGTGATATAACTTTAGTAAACAGAATACAGCATTTAAAACATATTATTGTTGAATTGTACAGATGTGAAAGCGAATCGACGAATTGATCACGAGCATCGAGAATCGGAAAATGGTCTTTTTTCTAGAATCATGTGAGGAGGTCATAACAATCAACATCCGGCAGAAGGTTCGACCACGAACACATATATTGCGCGAACCGCGAGCGTTAAGGGTAATTTGCATGGAACAATGCAACATAGGTAGGTGTGTCAGCATTATAACGTGCTAGTGTGTGGGTATTGTTACACGAGCTTGCAGGTCGCCCACGATAGACCAGGCATATTTCATTGGTTACCTACGATCGTATAAACGGCTGATCGCTAGCGTGTACGTTGCATATAGTACAATATGCGAGTTTTATCCGTGTTGGCGTGGGCGAAGCAACGAGTCGTTTCATGTACACTTAGAACTCTTTGGGTTCGACGTTTCAACATAGCGAATTCTCGACTCGTAAACCTATGATGCGAGAACCGGTCCATGTTTTTCCTCCTTTCTTGATGTTCATTCCCCACAACGTCTTCTGCCCCTCCCCCTCCCACCTACATAACCACACTGATGAATGGATGCTGGAGAATCCTTTTCTCATATCATTTGAATGCACCTTGCCATAAAACTACCTCAGGCAATCAATTGCTATCAAAAATTAATTCGTGTTCAATGTTCAATAGCATAAGCAGCTTCTGTTGTATCTGCTTCATTATACCTTTTTTCTAGAATATCTGCTTTCGCGAGGAGCTCATCTTCTACTGAATCTTCTCGTCGGGAAGCATAATAAATAATATTGAACAAAATATTGGTGCGCCCTAATTATTTCGTTCAGAACCACTCTCAACGGTATAAAAGTTTTTTTAAGCAATCTCTGCTTATTGAATATTCTACTAGACATGCTTTAAACTAATGACATCTCCATTTGTCTTTATTGGATTGCACGAGAGCTATCCCGATCAATAAGAAATATAATCTTATCTGAAAAATAATAGCAGACAAGTAAATTTTAATGGAAAACGAATTTAGTTTTCTAAGTCCTATATGTCAAGAAATTTCCACTTTGTTCAGAAAAAAAAATGAGCCTCAACCACTTCATAGCGCAGTTCAGACGACCAAATATGATGCTTAAGTCGACTGCAAATCTTTACGTGTGTGTGAAACGCCTAGTGCAATGCATGGTATCATGCAATGATGGTGTACATGTCTATGTACACATTTAGAGACTAAGTATTTGTAAAGTAAAGGGATGCAGGGAGCATTTCCGGAGAACGGCGGCAGAAAACCAACCCCCTTTATATCCCCCACCACAACTTCCAATTAAAACCGTTTCACCCTTCTCTGTCCTTCTCGACGTAGCGCCCGACTCCCATCCTTCCACTTCGCTTTCGTTGCCTCCGTTACAATTGGGTGCACCCGACCGCCCCTTGATTTTTCAACATTTTCCTTTGATGCCAGAGAACTCGGTAGAACCACTTGAGGACGAAAATTTCATAACGAGAGCGCGCATTGCAGAGTGCGCATAAGCGATATAAATAATTGGAGACGACGGCTGTGAAAATTATAATATTCACCGAAAACATTTACTATTTACTCACTCGATCCAAGTTACGCATTTATAGTTTCTTTTATTTTTAAAAAGATGATTGAGTCGAAGTCGAAATATCGTAACATGCTTATTCCGCAATCCTGATTCGTCGTCGTGTAGGTATCGATAGTGATTTTCGACAATCGATACTTGCGCACGCTCATTTGAATTTGATTTCATTAATCATCATTTTATCACGAGTCTAAACTCGAAATATATCGAAAATATTGGTTTTAAAAAAGCAGTTTTAAAATAATATATAAAATAAACAATTAAATAATTTATTATAACTAATTAATAAATTAATTTAATAATTTATTAACCGGTTTTTCAAATAATACTGTACACAACTATAAATACGGTATTTTTTTAGAAAATAAAACCACAATTAAACATCAATTCAACTGTAAACGTAGTTAATTTTGAAAACAATCTAATAATTATTATTTTTTATAACGTAAAATAACTGTTGTATCAATAGTTTATAAGGTATCAGACTTTAAAGAAATATGAAGTATCATGAGTTATAAACAAAAACAGTGGGTACTTATATTCTTCTAAAAATCTACTACATTTACACGGAGAAAAATGGATACTCAAGGGTAGTATCTGGATATTATGACTGAGTATCTTTGCGACTTAACTATAGGACAGCTATCTAGATACTCAAATTTAGTATCTGCATATTATCAAAGAGAGATACTCAAAATGAGTATCAGTGATATTCAAATTTTTTTTTAAATTTTTCAGGAAAATTAATAATAATTAATATAATTTATGAATAAATAATAATATAAAATTCAAATTCAATAGTGTTTATTATTATATAATTGACAATATACAATATAATATACAATATACAATATACAATATGCAATATGACGCTTTTTAGAATTTTACCTTTATACCTTGGAATCTTTGTAGTATGAAGTCTTCATAATTCCAGGAGCTGATAACGCGCCCAAAAAACCGGTAGGCTGCTCCATTTTTCTGCACAAAAGATGTGAAAATGTAAAATTGGAAAAAGGGAAAAAATGTTGGCAATTATACGAATCATGCATAATTTTGGGTAGGTTTGTTACATTCTCATCAGAGAATGTATTATTTTTATATATCATGCCTTCATTAAATTTTGGTAAAGAAATTTAGAGTCTAATTTTATAGAATTAGTTATTAAAATATAAGAAATTATATATACTTACTCAATTTCACTAAAATATATTTCATGAACACCACGTCGTTGACAGTCGAATTATACATATGCGCATGTGCGCAATAAAATGAGTATCTAGATATTGCGGTTGAGTATACAAATTTGAATATCTAGTGATACTAAACGACAGTATCTTCTATTTGTAATAGACAAGAACGAACGCGCGCTCCGCGCGCGCATTTACTTTTTTTAAATGTTATAAAATTTATGATATTTTATTTCTTCTTTTCTATCCGTCATAATTAAAATTTTATTTTAAAAAATTTACATTTTATAGGAATAATTCCTTTCAAAATTAACTACGTATACAGTTGTATTGATGTTTAATTGTGGTCTTTTTTTTCTAAAAAAATACCACATTCATAGTTGTGTAAAGTATTATTTGAAATAACCGACTAATTAATTATCATGAAATTAATTAATTGTTTATTTTAAATATTATTACAAAAATGTAAATTTCTTAAGTTTTTTTTATAAGACGAAACCTCGCTAGTAAATTTTTAGAAGAATATAATTACCCACTGTTTTTTTTATAACTCATGATACTTCATATTTCTTTACTGTAGTATGGATATTTAATTATGGTTTCAATTTCTAAAAAAAAACTTTCGCATTTATAGTTGTACAGTATTATTTGAAAAACCGGTAAATTAATTATTAAATTAATTTATTAATTAGTCATAATAAATTAGTAAATTGTTTATTTTAAATATTACTATATAAATGCTTTTTTAAAACCGAGATTTTTATTGAAACAAATAAGTCCATCAATTTCATTGAATTAATAATATTTTTGAAATGGAAGGTGAAATAGGATTGTTTTTCCTTCTTAAATGTTCATGATACTACTTTTTCTTTTTTAAGTTATAATTTATGAAATTTTATTTCTTCTTTTCTATCCGTCATAATTAATATTTGACATTTTAAAATTTGAGTTTTATAGGAATAACAGTAACCTGATATGAATTTAAAAAATTTAAATAATTTTCAAAAATAAAAAAAAAATTTTATAAAAAATGTTTCCTTATATTTTATAAATTAAATAATTACAACGTGTGTTTTGCTTCACAAAAAATAATATTTCTTAGATTGTTTTCAAAATTAACTACGTTTTATATAGTTGTATTGATTTTTAATTGTGGATTCTTTTCTAACAAAAATACCACATTTATAGTAGTGTTCAATATTTTTTGAAATAACCGACTAATTAATAATCATGAAATTAATTAATTAGTCATTATAAATGATTTAATTGTTTATTTTAAATATTATTATAAAACTGTAAATTTCTTAAGTTTTTTTTAGAAGGATAAATCTCGCTTAAACATCCAATACAACTGTAAATGTAGTAAATTTTTAAAAGAATATAATTACCCACTGTTTTTTTTATAACGCAAAACATAAAGTAGTTATGTAAATTACGGTAAACATGTTTTATTAAAATTAAATATATAATAAAATCAAATCGTTTGCTACTTTACGTAAAATATGGCTTGATTTTAATCTAAGTTTTCTTTGTTTTTAAATCTTTAAAGTCTGATACTTTATAAAGTATTGATACAACATCTATTTTACGTTATAAAAAATAATTATTATTAGATTGTTTTCAAAATTAACTGTGTTTACTATAGTATGGATCTTGAATTATGGTTTAAATTTCTAAAAAAAACTACTGCATTCATATACCACATTTATAGTTGTGTACAGTATTATTTGAAATAACCGGCTAATTAATTATCATGAAATTAATTAATTGTTTATTTTATATATTATTACAAAACTGTAAATTTCTTAAGTTTTTTTATAAGGCGAAACCTCGCTAGTAAATTTTTAAAAGAATATAATTACCCACTGTTTTTGTTTATAACTCATGATACTTCATATTTCTTTAAAGTCTGATACTTTATAAACTATTGATACAACATCTATTTTACGTTATAAAAAATAATTATTATTAGATTGTTTTCAAAATTGACTATGTTTACTGTAGTATGAATCTTTAATTATGGTTTCAATTTCTAAAAAAAGTAGCGAATTTATAGTTGTACATTATTATTTGAAAAATCGGTTAACTAATTATTAAATTAATTTATTAATTAGTCATAATAAATTAGCTGATTATTTATTTTAAATATTACTATAAAATTGCTTTTTTAAAACCAAGATTTTCGATATATTTCGAGTTTAGACTCGTGATAAAATGAGGATTAATGAAATCAAATTCAAATGAGCGCGCGCAAGTATCGATTGTCGAAAAGCACTATCGATACTTACGCGACAACGAATCAGATTGCCGGAAAAGGCGTTAGGTTTTTTCGACTTCGACCTCATCATCTTTTTATAATAGGATACTATGTGGTAATATCTAGATATTGTACCATAGTATCTTGCATTTGAGTATCTACATTTGAGTATCCATTTTTCTCCGTGTAGCTCATTTTGAAAACAATCTAACAACTATTATTTTTTATAAAGCAAAAAATATTGTAATTATTTAATTTATAAAATATAAGGAAACATTTTTTATAAATGTATAATATTATTTTTGAAAATTGGTTAAATTTTTAAAATTCATATCCTGTTACTGTTATTCCTATAAAACTCAAATTTTTTAAAATAATATTTTAATTATGACGGATAGAAAAGAAGAAATAAAATATCATAAATTATAAAATTTGAAGAAAAGCAAATGCGCGCGCGTATATAGCGCGCGTTCGTTCTTGTAGGTATATATAAATTAATTTGCTACGCAAGTTATTTTTGACATTAAAGCGGAATCGAACTGCAGTTTCATTTTTCCAAAGCTCAATTTTTATAGATTTCCGTGATGCAAGAGATCCTTTTTATCAATCGTTTCTCGCATCTTCAGGATTGTTTAAATTCCTCTGTCCCACGCATTCTGCTCTTTGTAAAATGTAAAGCTTTGCTTTCAGAAATGATGACTCTCAGAGACATAAAGTAGTCAGAAGAAACATAATATCCACTGCATTTCTATAATTTATGAAGCCGTTTATCGGCTGCGTCGTCAAGATTGATGCGACCTGTATTCCGAGACACACCCGAAAACACCCTTCATGAAAGAAAATTTCTAAAGATCAAGCACATCGGCGGTGATGTACGGTCGCCTCTGAAATTTGTACTGCATTGTATTCCCCAATAATGCTACCTCTGCCCCACCTATATGAGATTTTTGGGGAAAATCTCGTCTATTCATGAGCACCCTAACGGCTCTTTTAGCTACTGAAAAGACGCTAAGTAGCCTCTTTAGCAGTGCCACTACATCTGGAAGGCACAACACTCGACTCGGCTAGCACTTGCCCCATATCTGGGAGCTAAAATAGCAATCCTTAAGATAATATTTTCATAGGGCTTTCTTTCACACATGCGAGTCTTTTCTTGGGTAGAAATTATTTCTTCCTAATCCCAACCAAGTTTATCCATCGCTTTTAATGCTTCAAAAACAATACACGCCTAAAGCAACTTCCAGGCTTAATTCCAACGATCATTCGCTTGCTCTCAAAGATTTTTCAACTGCGCATTACTATTTTCGAGACTATTTTCTTGTTACTTTAGACCTGCATGTGTACACTATATTTCCCGAGAACTTTATTCACGGGAGGGAAATTTGAGTTTGAAATTTCGACTGTTCTTGTAAAGACCCAGTGTAGGGGAGACCGGGGCTAGTTGGCCAATTTTTCACCTAACGATTTTTCTTAACTTTCCTTTTAAATTTAAAAAATTGCGGTTTTCACCATATAAAAGTATGTATTCTTGGGTAGTACTGAGAATTTTTTTAGGCGTTTATATTAATTATTGAAAAAATGGCAGAATATTTTTGAGAGAGGTGACGAATTGGCCAACTTGCCCCGAGTACGGGGCAAGTTGGCCAAGTGGGCAGGGTAAGTTGGCCAATTCGAAAAAAATCATTATAAAAGCCACTAATGAATGGGATAATTAATAAAATAGTAATGTTATTAATTTACTTCTTTATTGAGACTTACACTCGAAGCTCATGTTAGCGGCCAGCTCGGTTGGTCGGCCGCTAACACGGGCGTATTGGGAACAATGGAAACGTAGCAACGTTTGCACTTTCTCGTAGAGGTTATAAAGCGAGTTTGACAACATTGGCCAACTTACCCCGGCTATGTTTTTTAACATTACATTTTTTTATATGTTAAGGAACCCAAGCAATAAATTTGAACGATACATCATTTCAAAGCTCTTAGTATAGACACTTGAAAACCATATTTAGATTTGACAATAATGATTATTTATTAATCTATAAAATGAAAAAACCAGAAAGTAAAAATTTTACTGACCACGGTCAAAAGCAGTTTTTCAATGATATTTTCGACATAAGGCTGCGAAATGCAATGAAATCACACCGGAAGTCTTTGCACAACTTAATACACTTACACTACGCGTGGTGAGGTTGTTAACATTACCGTTGTTTAAAAAAAGGGCATTAGCCAACTTGCCCCGTTGGCCAACTAGCCCCGGTCTCCCCTACACATCCAGAGTAATTATAGAAAAAGAATTTACGTATGAAATTAACAATAAAAAAATACTTTTTTTTTGTGAAAAATATAAGGTTTTATCCTACATATATAGATGCAGCGAAATGAGTGAAGCTTGGGTAGGATAAAGAGCTTTTTTCTTCTAATGGAATACGTTGAGAAGAAAACTGGAGCGGAATGGACTTTTAGAGCTGAAAGAGAGACGAGACCCGGGAAAAATTGCAGAGGGTCAAGTAGAACCTCAGACTAATGGTCTCGCCTGTTCATTGTTTTCGGATGGACGTTTACATTTTATTATATTCTTAATTAGAGCAATGCTTAAATTTCTCACTTTTTACATTCACATCAGAGAAGATATTATATTTGTGTAAAATTTGACCCCTCTCCCCGTTTTGTCAAATGTCCACGTTCTGTGACTTCCTGAACCCGAAAAACAAGTTTTTAATAATTTATTTGAATCTGTTACACGATGAACAGAGCCGAACACGGAGTGGACGGTTTAAATAATTTTTAAATCAAATATCGAGCGGCGCGAACAGCGAGTGTCCTGATGAGAGTGTTCCTTGCTCCTATAGAAAGCATTGGTTTTTAAATCCAAGCGCACGAGTACCTCTTGATTTTTAAGGAGAGAAAGCCAATACTATAAGCTATAAGGTTACTACAAAAAAAGAGAAGAATCGCGAGCTGCTGACTGGCCCAGTACCTGGGACTTGTTTTGAAAACGAAGGGTGCTCTCCCACTCTACACTGGTATTCGACCTTCTCTAATAAATTCTATTAAGCATGGGCTCTTACCCGCTAAGGACCCTGGATATTGTGTTACACGTTCTGACGTGTCCCTGTTTTCAATGGACGAACATCTATTACCCAGCCCGGTGCGACAACAACGTGTCATTCATTCAAAGATCCATCCCGTATAACTCGGGCATGGCCATCATTCCGTCTCTCTTTTTCTCTACGCAGAGCTCAACCAGCCGAGCATAATTCGATTCATGCCTCCTTCTTCTGTCCCGCATACGAGTCTTTTGTCGTTCTGGCTTCAAGTAGCGTGGAAGATGGGTCGCTTGAGGGCTTTTTGTCGGTGCCAAAAACTCCACTCAACTTACCTGTATCCGTATAACAACTAGGACCGGGCCATCCTCGGGTTGCCGCCCCGTACAATGAAGATCCCCTGCCGCCGCTCTATTAGTAAGAATAATGACGTGCCGCAGACTTCTTTGGCAATTCAGCATCGCTGAACACTTCGTGAACAAGGCTCTCCAAATTTAAGAGCCACCCTCGTGGCGCGAATTATCTACGAACCGAACTCACATTGATTACCAAATCCGTGTCGGATCAACCATTTTAATTTCATCTTTTTATTTTTCCTTCTCTGTCCAAATCGAGGCAACAATTGATGCTCTCGTATGAAATTAAAAGGGCCATCTCCCGTCGAGCAATCATCTCCATCTATCAAAATCATTCTTGCTTTTATGACAAAGAACGAACGCGCGCATTTACTTTTTTTAAATGTTATAATTTATGATATTTTATTTCTTCTTTTCTGTCTGTAATAATTAAAATTTTATTTTAAAAAATTTGAGTTTTATAGGAATAACATCAGTAACATGATATGAATTTTAAAAATTTAACCAATTTTCAAAAATAATATATATTTATAAAATAAATTTAAATATTAAATTTATTTAAAGTTTATTTATAAAATATTTATAAAATATTTATAAAAAATGGTGTCACGAAGTGTCTCGAAAATCTCGCATACATTGTTGTTACAAACCTGATAGGCTTTTATATGACTTGAAATTCTAACAAGGAAAACAAAATAATAGCGCACATTTTAGTATGCTGGTCTCTTAAAATTTTAGAAAACATTTCCAAATCCTTCAAAATTCGTTAAAATCTCTTAAAATATTCTAAGAAACCTCTTGAAATTCGTTAAAATTTTTAAAAATATTTAAAAATTCTTAGAAATCCTCAAAAAATTCCACGAAATCCTTAAAAATTCTAGAAAATTTTTTAAAAACCATAAATATATCTTGAAATTCCTTAAAATTATTTAAAATCTCATAAAATACCATGAAATCCTTTCAAATTTCATAAATTTTTTATAAAACTCATCAAAAACTCTTAAATTCTTTTAAAATGCCTTAAAATCCCTTAAACTTTTATGAAATCCTTAAAAATCCAAAAAATCTTTTAAAAATCAGAAAAACCTCTTGAAATCCCTAAAAATTTGACGATAACTTTCAAATTTCTTTTAAATTCTACGAAATATTTTGAGTCATAAAAATATTTTGAAATCCCTCAGTAATATTACCCAACAAACTTTAAAGTCCTTCAAAATCCATACAATATTTTAAAAGTTATAAAAATCTCCTGGAATTCGTTAAAATTCGTGAAAATCTATTAAAAATTAGTAGAAATTTTTGGAAATTCCTTAAAATTCTACTATAATATTCCCTTTTTATATCCTTTAAAATTCATTAAAATTATTAGAAATCTCACCAAAGTCCATGCAATCCTTTAATATTTCACAAAATCTTGTATAAATCATAAAAATCCCTTAAATTCTCTTAAAATCATTTAAAAATCGTCAAAATTCCTTACGATACGTTAAAATCTGTGAAAATTCCTCGAAATTCCACGAAAGATTTTTAAATTCGCTTAAAACCCTAGAAATTGTTTAAAATCTCTTAAAATTTCACACAAAACCTTCCAAATTCCTTAAAATTTGTTGAAATATCTTAAAATTCCTCCAAATTTTACAACATTCAAAATCCATTAAAATCCTTTAAATTTATTTTAAAAATCTTTTAATATCCCGAGTAGAAATTTTGCTGTGGCCCCGATCGGGTCCAGATCGGGGGATTTCAGACCGGGGATGAAACACACGGCCCGACCAGGCCCAGACCTGGCCAAACCTGGCCCGATCGGGCCGGGCGTTTCATCACCGATCTGGGCCAGGTTTGGAAATTTCTACACGGGATTGCATGAATTCCTTTAAAATTCCCCGAAATATATACAGTCGAAAACTCCCATAAGAAAATGTTGTAAAATGTGTAGTTTTTAAACTACAGAGCATTAAAGTTGACCAATAAAAATTTGACTGATCACCCCCTCTTGCAATCTTAATTTGAACTTCCGAAAAATAAGACTTTTTGGGTTACTCTTTCAAAAGATGTCAGAAAATTTCAAACAATTTCAAAATTTTGTAAAATATTTTTAAATATTTTCAAAGATTTCCAAGTATTTCAGAATCTTTTAGGAGATTTTAAAAAGATTGCAAGACATTTCAAAGATATGAAAATATTTCATAAGCGGCGATTGTACACCGCAGGTTTCAAGAGTGATCAATCTCTCGGGATAGTGTAAATGTATTAAAAGAATTAAAATTATTAAGGTGATATCTCTTAAAATCATCTTTTTAAAATAACCAACTATTAACCCTTAAAGTGCACCGTGGGTGTTAAACATCCACCTTTTTTTTGATTGCTAAAAAGACATATTGAATTTAAAAAATATGAACTAATAAATTGACTAAAACTTGCCAGATACTGCGTTTTATTGTTCGATGGAATTGAAGTTTTCATTTGCCAAAATAATTACCTTTTTTGGAACGGCCAGTATGAAGGTAATTTTTTTATGAAAGTGTCACAATAGGAGAGTACAACAAAAAAAAAATTTGTGAAAAAATATGCTACGGAACATTAGTTATGAATTTTTAAGTGAAAAAGCCTCCTATTTCTGCTTTTTCTCTAACAATTTTTTTGACTAATTTAAATTTTCAAAATGTTTACAAAATCTACATTGTTATTGAAAGGGATGTTCAAACTTTCATGAGGTAATTTTTTCTGAAGAAAATAAGTGATCCTGTGGGCACAGGACACCATTCAATACGCTGGGTGTTCAACACCCAGTGTGCACTTTGTGTAATTTTTTAGATGTGTGCACTTTAAGGGTTAAATGGAATATTTAAAAAATAAGGGTGTTGATACTTCTTCCCCCAAGTAGAAATTCACAAGCCAGTTTTATGTTTATTTAATAGTGACAATATTACATTAAAAATATAATAAAAAATATGTTTTTTTATCATAAATACTTTTAATTTTTAGATTTTATAAAGATGACTTGTACATGCTGTTCTAAAAGAGCTTTCTAAAAATTGTTTTCACGATGATTATATTTAATATTTCCGATTATTTTGGAATACCTCAGTTATAATATTAAGTAATGAAAAAATTGTTTTTGTACGACTGGTTTAGTACTGCTCCGTTTGTGGAGCCAAACTTTTGCCAGTACTGGTTGAAATGCCGATTATCTACCGGAGTAGTATTGCTTCGTTCGTGGAGCCAGTCTTTTTCCAGAACGGGCGAATTAACGATTTTCTGTACTGGCCAACTGTACTGGGCCAGTACTGCCCCGATGTACTGAACTCCGGCGAAGTATAGAAATTTCTACCTGGGTTAGGCCTTCTTTTTCCATTTTAACCCGAGCATGAGTTCTGTTAGTAATCTGGTACACTGCACCTTTCATTAAGTAGAAAAGGGACAATCGAGGGGACAATCGTAGACTTGTGGGGTTCAGGAACGAGTAAGCGTGTTCCGAGTTGCTTGTATAAAGAGTTTTGCAATCTCGCCTAATCGTGTACTCATCTCCCAAAGTTATATGTGTACACATAACTCGACCACACCACCTTACCCACCCCAATCTCCCATTCTGACCATCTTTCCTTTTTCTCTTATTTTTTCTTTCTTCCTTGGCTTTTCTGAGTCCCCTGCTTACTCCCTTGCCCTTTTCTTTATTGTCCTCTTATTCAACTCGTTCGTTGGGCGCTCTTACTGTTTGTGAGACCTTTCTTCCTCCTTAAGGCCCGGCCAAGTGCACTTAACTTTTTTTACGATCAAACTTTCCGACAAGTTTCGGTTCACTACCACCCCCGCAGGGAGAAAGAACGAGAGTGGAGGAAATATCCTGGATTATCTCACCAGACCATTCGTTCTTGAAGAAAAGGTTGATATTCTTTACAGTGTACAGTTTTACACCTACGTGATTGCGTACAAAATCCTCAGAGTTTAAAAAAAGTTTTTTTAATCGATTTTTGACAAGATAAATCTCCAAATCAAAAAGTTTACTCAAAAATATATTTGCCTTGTTCTGTGCTTTAATCTGTTTACAGCCCAATGAAATGCTTTAACCCAATGAAATGATTTAACGCTTAATGCAATGTTTTTGATGTATTAACAAAAATGTTTTATTGATATAGTATTTGAAGCATTGTAGAATGTAAAAAAAATGATGAAGAACGTACTGCGTAAAATTATAAATAGTTATAAATAAACAAATTTAGAAAATCGTTCTTTTTTACGAAAGAATTCAGTTTTGAACGACATATTGAATGAATTGGAATGAAACTTGATACTCTAGAGTGTTTGGGATCGCTGATTACGAATCCGGAGCCAGATTTTCAAAATTCAAAATGTCGGATCCAGTACGGCGGACGAGATTTCAAAAAATTAATTAATTTTCATTAAACTTAACATCTGAATGTTTTTGGCGTCTCTGATGACGAATCTGAGGTCAGATTGAAAAAGTTGTTGGATTTTCATAAAACTTGTTGACAATTTTACATTTGAGAACTCTATTCCAATAAAAGATATTTTATATATGTGATAAGTGAGAAGATAAAATATATGGAATAAGGTTTAAGTTTTCTAGAAAAAAAAGAATAGGTCTTGAAAAGTTTTTCAACTATAAAGCTACAGAGTTATACGTAGTTTGTATTAGTATCTATAATCTCGAATATATCTCTCTCCTCATATTTATCTTTTGCTTTCTCATAGAGGAATTTACTTGAATATTAAGGAAGTTATGGTTATTTGTAATAGAGTTGTTTCACAATTTTAAATAAAATCATTTTTGAATACATAATTTTAATCTAAACTCAAAGTGCATATAAATTTTTTTTTCTGCTGAGTCGTTCAACAGAAAAAAATTATTAAAAATTGAAGGCGGGAAAACACTTATTCAAATTGGTGTCACGTGGATGTCACGTGACTCAGAGGTTTTCATAATTATTAATATGACGATGTGGCTTTGATGGAAACTAACGAAACTTATGATAAAGAGGTTAGGCCCACTTAGGCCGCGGTCTGGTATCAATTCTGATTATTTTTATTTGGTAGCTTTATTTATTAAGGTTTATGTGACAAACAAAGAAAAATTGTTCAAAAAAGTATTTTTATACTTGACAATAACAAGAAATTCTATGTCAAAGAAGTGAAACATAACCTATAAGTTATCAAGTGAAAGTAAAATATTTTGAGGATACTTACGAAAAGTCACAATAACTCTTAAAATACTCCGATACCATAAATATATATCTACTTTCGGTAGATTTCCACTATTGACTTTTACGAAACCCTCAATTGACATTTTTTTAAACAATATTTACCGACTTCTATTTTCGATGTGGACATAACCAAAACAAAATATCGGAAGAGAAAAACATATTTGAGAATCACTGACACATAAGCTGTGATTGGTCGAAAATCGGACCGCTATGACGTCAGAGTGGCCCTCCAATCGAAACCATGATAGAAAATTCAAATTTCAACATTAAATTAAAAATAGTAAACAATATGCAAAAAATATTTGATGGGCGTTTTCAAAATTAGAATTTTATAAACTATAAGATCCGTTCATTGGATAACTGATATCTAACTTTGGAAACAACCCTATTTTGAAAATTTCCATTTTCATCTATAAGTCTTCAAATAACCAAAATTCAAAGCTAATGTAAGAAAGTAAAAGGATTCTTGCGTCTTAAAAATCAAATAATCTGATATTAAAACATTTTATCATTCATATATAAAAATATGAAAATGCATTGCATCTTGCGTGACAATCTCATAGAAATTTTTTAACATTTGTATTTATGTGAAACAAAACTTGCAGCTTCAAAGGCATAAAACATATTTCTAAAGATAAAACTTTTTTAAAATAAAATATCAGTGAGATTGACTAAATAAAAATCAATTTTTTCGAGTCTTTTAAAATTCAATATTCTGAAAAACTTTTGTGCAAGTTTTGAGATATTAGTTGTGCAAATAAACATATAAAATAAACATGAACCAATCGATATCAAATCTTAAATTTAATTATTCTTCGTCGCTTCTAAGCTAGATAAAAACTTAAGTATAAACTAAATAGTGACTGGCTCTAGAAACTTTAGTTTTAATAATTCAGGAATATGAATTATTGAAAAAAGTGCAGTATTAATTACACTTTGCATTTATTTAATTATATAATGAAAACAATCGAATCTCTTTAATTTTTTTTCATACTTGGGCTACCCAGTTGGGGGCACATTGGCGCCCAATTATAATATGAGCTAATCTGGGCACATTTCCACACGAGTAATTAAAAATTACTCGTGTGTATTAATAATTACTAATTATTAATATAGTTAACTGAAACACCCGAGATCGAATTTACAGCTATTTTCTGTTATTTATTTACAGGGTGTTTGTTGGATAATTCGGCACCACGGGGACCACCCGATGTGCCACCCCGAAATCCGACAATGAGTCGTCTCAACGGAAGATTACCCGGAAGTCATGGAACCAGCGATCACGATCGCGATCCCGACCTGGAGCCCTCCTGCTTGGTACGCTCGCCATCCGGAAATTTCTACAACATACCAAGTGAGTATCCTTCTATTTATCTCTCAAGTGATGGTTCCTCTAAAGTTAAACTAAACAGGATGCGTATAAAGATATATGCCTCGTGGGAAACGATGCAGCGCGGCATGGCAGTTTAATGGTATTCAGCTCATTGGAAAGAGAAGTGGAAGTAGTCTCCAGATACCCTAGACTGATAATTCTACCCTGATTATGGTCGTACACTCCCTTTTGCTCCGTATATCTGATCGACGCGGATGAATAAATCAAACTATTCCCTTCGAGTTTTCTGATTTAACTGTCCGCTTTAAAACTGGTCTGAAGATGAGCGGAACTTGTTTATGCATGAAAGGTCAGTAGAAGTCAATTCTTAATCTGCAGATCGGATGCTTTGTTCCGTTTAAATAGCTCCCGCGTTCAAACTCTGGATAAATAAGACATTTATCTACCGCTATAGCTGAGACATTTCCTGTGGGATCCCGAGTTCGAGTTTCATTTTTAAGTAAGTAAGCTTGCAATCAACTTTGTGGGACCACAGTGATTCAATTTGCATACTTGAAGCAACTTCAGTAAGAATCAAGAATCAAAACGTTATTTCTCTTTAGAAGTAGGAGTGATGGGAAGGGGTACATAAATTCCAGTCGATTTTTAAGGTTCAACATGCATTTCATAAGCCGAGTCATTCCGTCTTTCGATTTCAAAGAAATTTTAAGTCACTACATAGAAATTCTCATTCGCAACCTAAGTAACAAAAATCTCATTGAAATCACACTAGAATCCCAACAAAGTCCCAAATTAGTGGGTATCAGAAAAATCTTTACTAATAATGCATTTAATTCCTCATAGTAGAAGCATTAACAATTTTCTTAAATATTAAAAAATAGATTTAATTCTTCTTTCTCGAAGCAAAGAATCTTTTGATGTCATCATTCATATTTTTAAATAAAATATATTACCTAATATTTGATTATTTTTACTTTCTTACACTAGCTTTATTGAATTTTGATTATTATTCGAGAACTTATTAGTTGAAAAATCAATTTTATGAAAATTATAAGAGTACATAAAATTTGTAAAATTTAATATTTTGTAATTATTTTAAGAGTAAATTATTATGATTTTAATGATTCAATAACCAAAGGTTACGTGGCGCCTCAACTTATTTTTGCTAAGGCGGTTCATAATTTAAATAATAAGAAACTTAGTATTTTTAAATTAAATATATAAAATTAATTTTATTGGACGCCAGGTTATTTTGATATTACTTTAAAGACACTCCAAAATAACCAAAAGAGATTCTTAATTGATTTTGAATGAGATTAACAATAAATTAAAATAAACACAATGAGTGTCCAGCCATACTCAACAAGTAGAGGGGTCGAGGTAAGAGGCATCATATGCTGTCAATGAGAACGAGTCAAATTCAAAATACGAAAAGTTCAATTATTACTAATCATGGGGTTACACCCCTTTACAATTATTTATAATATTTACGATAGATGGTTCTCATAATTTAGATCATTAAATTAAGACACAAATTATGTATTAGAGTTTGGATCTAAATATATAGGGTGACCAGACGTCCCCGTTTCCGGGGACATGTCCCCTTTTTGGCTTGCTTGTCCCCGTGTCCCCGTTTTCACGGAAATGTCCCCGTTTTGATCAAACGACAGAATTTACTTTTTTTTTATAAATATTTTCGTGGCTGATTCATTTTTTATCCTCTTCCGTTTATATTACATTGTTTTCTTTACTCTCTTAAAAAAATTCATTTTGTGAGATAATTATGTCATGACGGGGGGGGGGGGGGGG
>CAJFCP010025959.1:18161-55972 GCA_904066005.1 Synergus itoensis | reverse complement strand
GAAACATTCAATGTTTCAGTGAAACGTTTCATCGACTCACATCCCTAGTTCTAGTTTATTAGAATGTTGTATTAAACATTTGTCAACTGAAGAAAGTTATTTAATTAAACTATTTTTAAAATATTGGAAAATGTAACGACTACAAAGGCGGAAGCAAAAAGTACTAAAACAGTTACAAAGAATTACGAAAAATGTTTTAAATAATAGAAATTTAGGAAAGAAGTACTAAACAATATCCAAAAAAGTCCCACAAAAATGTCCTAAAAAGAAGGACAGACGTAAATACCACAATTTCTATTTTCTTTTTAACGTTTTTGACTTTTTGGTACTATTGTTCTATTTTTTGGGTCTAATTTAATATGTAGATTCCGTTTTTGAAATTTTTTAGGGATACTTCTGATACTTATGGACTACTTTTTAGGACTTTTTTGATAATTTTATATTGAAAGTAAAGTCTCATATTCTGTACTTTAGTGCAACTTTGCTTATATATTGGATTTCTTTTTCTAAAGAAATGATTTTTTATCTTTTTTGGAAATTATTAGAAATTTTGTCTGCGTTCGGCATGAGGGTATCGGCTTTTGCAAAGAACCCAAGATAAAATAGTTTAGCAAGCACGTTTGCGATAATATTCTTGATTCTCCATCCAAGTCAGAACCGAAAGAATTGATGACGTGTTTTGACGAGGGTAAACTGGTAAAGACGTAATCAGAGCTGAGATGTCTCAGCCCGAAAAATTTCGGATTTCAACTATGCGTGCGTCCCTGTAAACGAAACCCCTATCTTATCTACCCACAGACACTGAGAATTCGCCCTTCCATTCTTGTTACGGCTGAAAAGTTCGAGAAATTTTTCCTCGAGTTTCAACGTGCTAGTTGCTGAGTTTCTCGATGCTTCCCTATCTTATCTGTCCCTAGAGAAAACCTCTGGACTTGTAAAGGATCTCGACAAATAGTATGAGTGTATTATAAGTTAAAAATATTGTATGAACGATATAATCTATCGATAAGTGAGGAAATTTTAAAATTTTAGTAAAAATCTCTATCGTTAAAAGTGAAACTTACTTTCGATCATTAGTCAGAGGCTATTAGGACCGGATACTAAAAAAATCAATGTCAACGAGACATATAGGTATTTTGTTCTCTAGAAATTGAAATAAATGTGTATTTTATTGCACTTTAATTATATATCCTAGTTTAATTACTATTTTCCTATGAGCTGGAGAGTCTCCAATGGAACTCAAACTTTGAAAAATAACAAGTCGTTTCGAACCGAAGACCGAAACTCTGCCTCGAAGGATTTTGTTCTCGACATTAGATCCATAAGCTGGCAGCGATTTTAGGTTGGATATTAACCATGGTCGTGGGAAGCCTGATAGTACCGCTCGATAATTATTGGGGTTGGCAAACCTCTCCAATCCCATAATTATGGCATTTAGGCAGATATCCATAATTAGGATTGTTAGAACCTTTTTGGCTCCTCAAACCATCAAACTATCAAACCATCCCTCACGTAGTCTGACGCCCAAAACATGGAAGAATCGAATTAGGAAGCATTCCACTCGACGGATCCACAATTTGTGTACTAATGCACGTGATTTATGACTAGTCTTGCATATTTCCAGAGCCGAATAAAAATCGGATGACTGTCAACCGAATCTGCGTCTTGCTTACTGGGCGAAGTCAATTCCTGGAATTTTTATTATCATAATCTCATAACAACAAGAACGAACGCGCACGTATTTACTTTTTTTAAATGTTATAATTTATGACATTTTATTTCTTTTCTATCCGTATTAAACGAAAATAAGATTAATAAATTAAAAGTCACGTCTTTCACCCCATTGCCGCTAGAATTATTTTTGAGTCTAAGATGTTCGTTTCCAGCATTAGAACAATTTTGAATCTCATCTTTCTTCCGCCGTCCCAGTCTTTAGAGCCTCTAAGCACTGTTCCTAAGTCTGCAGCGAACGTTTTTTCGCTCAAGTCCTTTCCATCCTTATCCTTATGTAATAATCTCAAAGCCCCTATTCAAAACAGAAGAATATTTACAGTCTGATCCAAAGAAAACTGTTTTCAGTAATTAATTATGAATTCTAAAGTAAAAATGTGTGATTATCAAATTATCATCTATAGTAACTTATAATTTTGAAATAAGATTTAAAACTTACTTTCCCAATCATCATCCGTGGAGTTTAATTCTTTTAAGCCTTTTCGGCCTGATCGATATTTTTCGCATATAATTTTATTCAAATTTTTCTTATCCATCTTTTATTTTTATTAAAAACCTTAAAAACACTCGAGAAAAGTCAAAATAATTTCCATATCTTCATCTCTGCAGTTCTTTCAATGATCTGTGTTAATTTATAGGTTAAGTTACCCTGTTATCACTGGTTACGCATGCGCGCACCTGAACCAAAAACCAAGGAAAATGTGTCGCAGCTAGGACACAGTGATCAACAAGTTAAAATTAAAAACATTTTTCGAAAATATATTTTAAAACCTATTTTTATTTTTTAAACTTTTGTCGTTTTCAACCTAATTTTTTTACTTAGAGTTTAACTTAACAATGGAAAATGTTATTTTTGTTCAACATCCCCAAAAACCATAAAAGATTTCACGATAAAAAAGTACCAGTGTGGACTTAGAAAATTTTTAAAAACAACAAGAGGGGCAACTATTGTAGGCACCAGCGAGGGTCTTCTAGAGGCCCTAGCAAGGGCCCAGAGGGGCATACTGTAGAGGCGCGCCTTCGTGGGACTTCTAGAGGGCCAACATTTAAAAACGGCTAAGCTGGGCAATTTCCACACGGGTATGCTTGGAACTAGTGCATATTTTCTTAAATTGAGTAAATGCATTATCAGATTGAATATATAATTTTCTTATTCCAAGAATTTATATGATTATAATGTGAATAAAGAATTACTTGAATCAAGAATTTATATGCCACAGTTGGAATAAAAAAAAAAAAAAAAAATTGTGCTTTCACACAAGCTTCGCCTACACACATATTATGTCCATCTCGAAACTGAATAAGTGAATATATATTACATATACCTACACTATTACTTTAAACATTATTTTATATTTATTTAAATTAGAATTGACAACATTAGAAATTATTACATATATGTATATTCTGAAAATATAGGATATTATTATATTATAAGATATTACCAAGACATTATAAAAGTTTGAATGAAAACGTCCATATGACCTATAAATGATGATGATGATTTTGATATTCTTGAACCAAGAATTTTTATATTGCATCAAGTAAAACAATGTACTTAATTCAAGAAGGAGTAATTCATACTTTCATTTACTCATCTTAAAAAAATATTTATTTGATCTAATAAATTATTTGTATTACATACAAGTAAATAATTGAATGGAAATAATTACATATTTATTTGTTTCTAATATATATTTAATTGCTCCGAGTAATTTTACTGATACAATTATTTTCTTGATTCTAGAAATTCGTTTTCTTATGGTAAAGAAATATTAATTTGTCTCAAGTAGAATCGGCCAAGTACATGTGTTTACTTGAACCAACGTGAATTTTTTTTCCGTGTGTGTTGTAGGTCATAAGCATGAGGTAGTGTCATAACGTAGAGTCAATAAGTCAATATGTCATAAATCACGTTGAGCCTAAGTCAATTGTCCCACGCTTAAACTCAAGAGAGCTAGGCATCGAAAAGCGCCAACGAACGACTAGAAGAAGCCAATATCTTTGAAGAAGCGAAATGACCGCGCAGATGATTCTTCCGAACTACAGTGGCGACTGGCGCCTGCTTCATGGAAAGAAAGAGAGAATAGAAAAGAATGGAAACTAACCGAAAAATTTCGCATCTTTCTGCCAAAAGCCAGGGGCTGCTTTTACCTCATCGTAAGACGTAACTATACTCATAACAAACACCACTCCAGAAACTGAAAAGATCTGGACGAGAGCTTTAACTTCGATCTGTAACTGTCGCGGTGTCCCTGTCTTCAACCGTGACTGATGTCTTTCCCATGCCGCATTTGCAACAGCACGACCCTTCGGAAATGTTTCCTTTATCTTCATCTAAAAACTCTCATTGATCCTATTTCTCATCTCCAAATTATTTGTAAAAAAAAGTACATAAAATTGTGAAAAAATATCAAATTTCTAGATCAATTCATTTAAAAAAAAATAATAATAATAATAATAATAAACAAATAAAAAAATGTGTAGTAGGGATGTTCGATTCTTGGAAAAGAATCGATTCACGTAAACCGAAAGAAAGAATCGATTTTTCAAAAATCGAATTTTTTTTCTTTTAGCTTTTGTTTAGTAATTATGATTTAAAAGTTCTGAACGTTCAAATGAATGAATTTTTGTATTGATTGTATTTGTAACTATAAAAAGTTTGTAAATATTGATTTATTTACATACATTGAAAATAATAAAGAATGAAATAAACTTGTAATCCTGATTGTTATTTTTAGTTGGCACAACATTTCTGGATGAAATATAATTTGAAAAAAATATTTCATTCATTTGAACGTTCGCAACTTTATTCACATTTGTAATTCTTAATTTAATTATTGTTATTATTATTTAATTATTGTTTTTATATAATTTTATTATAATAAATATAATATAATAATAATTATTATTATTATTTTATAATTTGAATTATAAGTTTAGAACTTTTAAACGATAATAATCCTACAGTCTCATAAGCCTACAGCCCTATCTAATGACTCTTTCACATAACGCATTATGCACTACACATAAAGTTTTCCACCAATCACAGTTCTCCATTTCCAATCATTAGAAAGAATTGATTGGTCGAGATCGAGAACTTTATACGTCGTGCATAATGCGTTATAAAGTAAATTATGTATACAGACGACACATACAGGAAAGAAAAAATAAATAAAAAAGAATCAGTTTTTCGATTCTAGGGGTAAAGAATCGATTCAAAAATCGAATCTTATTACCAAAAAAATCGATTTTTTAAAGAATCAAATCGGAATCGCTCTAATTTGTAGTTCCTTAAAATAATGGTGTTTTCTGAGAGCTGAGCATAAGTATGCACTATAAAGTCTTAAATAAATTCAAATCAGAATAATGAGAATTTATTTTAGGTATTGAAAAGTCATAATTGTGTAAATGGATTTTGTTAAAAATTTGATCAATTGCTGAAACAATCCATGTGCTCAAACAAAGTACAGTTTAGAAAATGATTGTTCAATCGGAAAGCGGATAAGTTTTCTTTTCTTTCTCTCTTGATGTGTGTGGTCTTTTAGGCGTCTTAACATGAAAACTTAAAATGCAAACCAAAACTGTGGTGAATCATGTACTTATTGATTCAACAGGGAACCTCACCTTTCGCTCTTTGTGTTTTCCTCTCTCATTCTTCTAGCTTTATCCACACGGACTACTATAAGTATATGCGGTAGGAAGCGACGCCGCGACGTCACGTCTCGCATGTTCAAGAATATTTGTTAGCATGCAAGGGATGAGGAAAGAGGATGAGGTGAAAAGGGAAGAAGGGAAGAAGGAAGCCTGAAAACTTATATTTCAACTACGTCGTAATTAATTTAAGCAAGCTCCGCCTTTCGGCGATCGATGATACCATTTGGGCTTGATAATCGCCCTCAAATAACCTGCTTATATATATATTATATATATACGGCACCTCTTCCAAGATGAAAGTTAAAGCTTCTTTATATCAACGCCCGAAATAATCCGGAGGGATTAGTCCCGAAAAGTCGTTAATGATATTTATTATTAAGAAAGGAAGGAAATTACCTTGATCTATTCAAAATAATTCCGCCTTCTTTCCCTACTGAAAATTCCTATATAGTTGCCTATAAAGGATCCTATAAAGTGACCTATGCAGGTATCTTTATAGGATCCTGTGTAGGATCCTACGTGCGTGTTACCTTCCAGGTCCCTATAGGTAGTACCTATAGGATTTGGCACAGGATCCTATATAGTTTTTGGCACAGGATCCTGCGTAGTTTCGTAAATAGGATCCTATATAAGATCCTATGGAAAATCCTATACAAGGTCCTAGAGAGATCCCACATACATTCCTATGTAGAAACCTTCAACTTGTGCCTATAAAAAATCCTAAGTAGGAACCTACAACTTGAATCTACAAAAAATCCTACGTTCGAACCTACGATCCTATATAAGAACCTTCAGCTTTCCATATTTAAATTCCTACCTTTTGACCTACGAATGGGCCCTACGTTAAAACCTAACTAGCTGTCATTATTTAATTTTATAGACTTAAACAATTTTTTTGATATTGATAGTTTAATCTGTATTGAATCTGTATTCTTATTATAAGAATGAAGAAGAAACAGGATCCAAATTACAGACAAGAATATAGGTTTTAATGTAGGACCCATACGTAGGTCAAAAGGTAGGAATTTAAATATGGAAAGCTGAAGGTTCTTATATAGGATTTCATATAGGCGCAAGTCGTAGGTTCGAACGTAGGATTTTTTGTAGATTCAAGTTGTAGGTTCCTACTTAGGATTTTTCATAGGTACAAGTCGAAGGTTCCTACATATGTGGGATCTCTCTAGGACCTTGTATAGGATCTTATATAGGATCCTATATACGATCCTACATAGGATCCTATTTACGAAACTACGCAGGATCCTGTGCCAAATCCTATAGGTACTACCTATAGGGACCTGAAGGTAACAACCACGTAGGCTCCTATAATGATACCTGCTTAGGTCACTTTATAGGATCCTTTATAGGCAACTATATAGGAATTTGACGTAGGGTTGAATATGTATACGGCATATAAAGTGCACTGAGTCGCTCTTATACTGTAGAGTGCGTATAATAGTCACTATAGCTGCCACTGTGAAAAATTTCGGAAATTTTCTCTACAATTTCTTAGGGAATATTCCAAATTTTAGTTGGGAAAATTATTTTTCCGAAAATTTTAGGGAATTTTTCTAAAATGTCTGATGGAAATGTACTAAAATTTTGGGAAAATTCTCTAAAATTTAGGAAATTGAACAATTGAACCTAAAATTTTTCAAGAAATTTTCCTAAATCATTTGGGAATTTATCGGAAAAATTAAGGAATATTCCCTAAATATTTTTGAATTAAAAATGCCTAACATTTTGGAAATTTTTCCAAAAAATGTTTGCATGGAAAAAAGAAAATGGTTGAATTTATATTTAAATTAGTTAACATGCGCTCTGAACGCATTTTTCCTGGAATTTAGTAACTTTTACTATTCAAAATTGTAATTTCTGCTAAGAAAATTGTAAACCCTGCTATTTTCTTTGTAAAAGTTGCAATTTTCAATAGTAAAACTAACTAAATTGCAGGAAAAAGGCGCATTTTGACTATTTTAAATTGTAAATTGAGCCATTTCTTTTCATTTTCTTTTTTCCGTGTGATTTTCAGTATAACTTAGTTAAATTTAAACAAATTCGATTTACTTAAATTATTTTTTTCTTGTAAATTGGTTCTTTTCATTAAAAATTATTTTACTATTGGCCTAGTGGAATATTTATCAACATTGATTAATTACTTTTCAATTATTAAAAACAAAAACAGTTTGTATACAAAACGTTTTGTACAATTTCTGAAAATTGTTTGGGAATTTTTCCTACTAAATGTTTGGAAGAATCCCCGAAAACTGTTTAGGAATTTTCTCTACAAAATGTCGAGGAAAATTCCCGAAAAGTGTTTGGGAATTTTCCCTGACAAATGTTTGATAAAATTCCCGAAAGTTTTTGGGAAATTAGTGTCCCAAACATTTTCGGGAGAATTCCCGAAAAGTGTTTTACAGTGTGTATTATAGACTCTATGTGTATATATCTATAAATGAATCTAAAATAATGTCCCTTTCTCATAAATAAAAATAAGAAATGCTGAGATTGCTGCCTTAAAACATTTCTGTACATTTCAACACTAAGAGATCGCTCTTAGATCGGCTCTTAGTTTCATTCTCGATTTCATTCCGATGAAACTCATAAAACTTTCGCAAGATACAGAGAAGAGTGACACCGGAATGCCATCGTCGCATTTCGATTTCGCGGAATCGTTTCTTCTACCTACATGTACCTTTGCTTGACAAACAGAAATCGTACACCAGCAACTGTATATATGTTTGCCTGTTTCTCACGACTAATTTTCGTCCACACATAAATTGCGAGAATATAGTAATATATCCTATTCTAAAAAGATGATGAAATCAAAGTCAAAAATCCTAACGCCTTTTCTGGCAATCTGATTCGTCGTCGTCGTCGCGTAAGTATCGATAGTGCTTTTCGACAGTCGATACTTGCGCGCGCTCATTTGAATTTGATTTCATTCATCATTATTTTATCACGAGTCTAAACTCGAAATATATCGAAAATATTGGTTTTAAAAAAGCAATTTTATAGTAATATTTAAAATAAACAATTAACTAATTTATTATGATTAATTAATAAATTAATTTGATAATTAATTAACCGATTTTTCAAATAATACTGTACAACTATAAATGCGGTAGTTTTTTTTTAGAAATTGAAACCATAATTAAAGATTCATATTATAAATAAACACAGTTAATTTTGAAAACAATCTAATAATAATTATTTTTTATAAAGTAAAATAGATGTTGTATCAATAGTTTATAAAGTATCAGTCTTTAATTAAAGAAATATGAAGTATCATGAAATGTAAGATTTAAAAACAAAGGAAAATTAGATTACAAAAGTCATATTTTACGCGCAAAGTGGCGAACGATTCGCATTTGATTTTATTATATTTAATTTTAATAAAACATGTTTACCGTAATTTATATAACTATTAGATGTTTTGAGTTATAAAAAAAACAGTGGGTAATTATATTCTTCTATAAATTTACTACATTTACAGTTGTATTAGATGTTTAAGCAAGGTCTCGCCTTCTAGAAAAACTTAAGAAATTTACACTTTTATAATATTATTTAAAATAAACAATTAATTAATTTCATGATAATGAATTAGTCGGTTATTTCAATAATACTGTACACAACTATAAATGTTGTATTTTTCCTATTCTAAAAAGATCATACACATCGAATATCGAAATATCTCGAAATGTGAGGACTGATTCCTTATTGGTCAATACAGGTGACGCGGGAAAATTAAAAAAAAATAAGAATCATTTCCGCGCGCTAGAGCGCGCGTTCGGGCTTGTGTTAGAAAAAAATCCACAATTAAACATCAATTCATCTGTAAACGTAGTTAATTTTGAAAAGAATCCAAAAACTATTATTTTTTATAAAGCAAAACACATGTTGTAATTATTTAATTTATAAAATGTAAGGAAACATTTTTTATAAATATATATTATTTTTGAAAATTAATTAAGTTTTTAAAATTCTTATAATGTTACTGTTATTTCTATAAAACTCAAATTTTTAAAAATAAAATTTTAATTATGACGGATAGAAAAGAAGAAATAAAATATCATAAATTTAAGAAAAGTAAATGCGCGCGCTCCGCGCGCGTTCGTTCTTTTACAATTAAATACCCTTTTATTTTCTCTCTACAAGGTTTTGTTTCTAACATGCTCTACATTTATTTTTTCATTTTCAGATATACCGAAGAATGAGTACAGCAAAAACCAGTCCTCGGACAATAGTCCAATAAAGGTGGAACTGCAGAACAACATGGATAGGTAAGAAATAGCGCATTAAAAAAAAAAGATTCTTTCAATGCATGTATTAAAACACCGCGTTTTTGTGTCTGTAAATCGGGCTGGACTTATGCCGCTTTTCGGTATCTACTAATTTTTAAATTGTTTTAGTAACGCGATTATTGTTCAATGAATTTTCAAAGAAAATTATGAAACCATTTTTTTATTCATCATATAAAGGTCATATTCGTATTGGGGAGACCAGGGCTAATTGGCTAATTTTTTATTTGGTGATTTTTCGCAACTTTTCTTCTAAATTTAAAAAATGTCGGTTCTCACCATAGAAAAGTGAAAAAGTGATGTACTCGTAGTCTTAACTAACACAGAAATTTTTTTCATGCACGTATGTTACTACCCGAGTAGAAATTTTGATGTGGCCCCAATCGGGCCCAGATTGGGGTATCTGGCCTCGATCGGGTCCAGATCGGGGGATTTCAGACCGGGGATGAAACACACGGCCCGACCAGGCCCAGACCTGGCCGGATCGGGGCCCGATCGGGCCGGGCGTTTCATCACCGATCTGGGCCAGGTTTGGAAATTTCTACACGGGTATGTACCCGTGTAGAAATTTTGCTGTGGCCCCTATCGGGCCCAGATCGGATGATTTCAGATCGGTGATGGAACGCTGAACCAGACCGGGCCCAGATCTGGCTCGATCGTGCTAAGTCTGGGCCCGATCGGGACAGATCTGGGCCCGATCAGGTTCTGCGTTCCATCACCGATCTGGGCCAAGTTTGGGAATTTCTACACGGGTATAGGGCAAGTTGACTAACCCGTGTGGAAATCTTCCCAATTAAGCCCAATTATTATTTGGGCGCCAATCTGGACCCAACTGGGCAACCCTATTTGTAAAAAAATCTTGAAATATAATGATTTTATTAGTAAAATAGTATTTTAGTTGTGATTTTGAATGTGTCTGGTGACCAATTATGATGAAAGTTTAATAATTTATCTTATTTAAATTCATTGGGCATTAAGTGGGTTACCCCATTTTGGGCATAAGCACTACTCAGTGTTACAACCCCGACTAGAACCTAATTAGTAGTTGGGTATTTGTTGGAGTGAGATCGGGGAACCTAATTGGGAGTTGGGCAAATCAACTGGGGCCCACTTAGGTCCCAACCGGCTTTTCAACACGGGAAGTGGGCGGAGTAAATTGGCCAATTCGAGTAAAAATCAGTATAATTTAAATCCACTGACTATATTCATTATTTAGTAACTATAAAATAAAACAACCGAAAAGTAAACATTTTTCTCATCTCTAACTCTGTAAAGAATAGTTTTTCAATGATATTTCTTGCACGAGGCTGCAAGATGCAATGAAATCAAAGCGGAAGTACATATTTGCAATGTTAATACACTTGCATCTACAGCAATTAATAACTATTAAAAGTGTGATTGTCTTTAAAAATAATGCAAAATAACATTGAAATTGACTTTAAACGATTTTATGAAATTTTTCACTTTCAAAATGATATAAATTGAATTATACAATTAAATTCTAAATCCTTCGATTAATTAATTAATGGTTTCATTCCATTTATGGAAAAAGGGCATAGACACCACTTGTTTAAAAACTGTTAATAAATAAAAAGTTCAACTTAATCTAATTATTTTCTTTTTGGAAATTGCACCAAGTGCTCTATAGTATAATTTCACATTTTAAAATTCATATTTTACATTTCGAATTTTACATTATTACGTTTGACACATCTGATTATTTCTAAATTTACATGAAATGTCGCAGTTTAAAAGTAAAAATCGAAAAATAAGATGTAAATATAATTTATTTACCCAGAAAAAAGTTTGTAGAGCAGTTAATTATTTTTTAAAGCTGAGCAAAAAATTGTTTAAGATTTCAGAATTGAAAAATATTTATGCAAGCTTATGTTTGAGGTAAATTGTAAATAACGGTTTCATTCAAGATGTACGTGACTCCTTATTTCTTTCATTTCATACAAAATAAAGTTGACATCCCTATAAATCATCTATTGAGAATGATGTGTAGGATAAGTTAATGTGACAATGTTGGAACGTGAATTGTCGTTTTAGAAAATCGGTCGTCAGCTCAGTGTTGCGTTTACCGTGAAAAATCATGGGTCCTCAAGGTTCTTTAGAATCGATTGTTCAGAACTCTCGAGAAAGCCGCATAGCAGCAGAGGACGTATCTTCTTGATGTATCAGTCTCAAAAGAAAATTTGGTGACGGTAGCTAAACGCCATAGCTAAACGAAAACATGAACCAGCGGGAATTCTTACATTCAGATTTCGAGAACCAGTGATCATTTTTATTTTCCACATTTTTTATGACGAGAATCGCCAAAATGCATAATAATAAATTTTCAACGATAGAAATCACTTTAATTCTTACATAAGTCCGTTATCCTGCAAATAATGCATTTCTGTTCAAGTTTTTAGAATGTATATTATAGAGAGAAAAAGCAACAATACACACATTCAGAGTGCACAGTTTTCCCTTTTTTTAGAGGAATTCCCCTTTTTCAAGGGTTTTCTCTTTTTTATCCTATTTTCGAAAATCTTCCCCCTTTTCCCTTTTTTTAATTAAAAATGTTCTTTTGAGTCAATTTTCTAAATCTACACAAAATTATCTTAAAATAGAGATTTAATTTCTACAATCTACACGTATCTCTTAATGTAATCTACGAATTTTATAAGTCTATGTGAAATATAAATTTATAAAAACATTTTTTGGTTCACAACTTTGAGAAATATAAAAATCAGTGGGCCAAAAAAACTTTAACGTACTTCGCTTAGATTCTTAAATATATGCAAGTTACATTAGAAATTCAAGATAAAAAAAAAATCAAAAAATGTTTTTATAAATCTATATCTCACATAGACTTATAAAATTCGTAGATTGCATTAAGAAAAACGTGTAGAAGTTATTCTCTATTTTAAGATAATTCTGTTCCTCTAGTCCACGTTGTAAACAAAACAATAATTATTAATATGCCTTTTGTGTAGATTTAGAAAATTGACTAAATAGGACATTATAATTATATAGGGAAGAATAGAAATATAAAATTTCCCTAAAAAAACATTTTTTTCTTCTTTCCTACACATAAAAATTATTGTTTAATCTCTCCCCTTTTTTGTGAAAAAAATCACCCTATTTCCCCATTTTTGAACTCATTTTACTCATAGATAACACCAAAAAAATAAAAATTTCCAATTGGATAAAAACTAACTGAATTAAATATTTAAAAATTAGAATTTCATTCAGCATAAATAATTTTTTTTCACTATGTCGTCTGTGCTAACACTTAGTCATTTTTTAAATTATAAAAAAAACATTTTGTTTAAAATCTTTCTTCATCCAATGTTAAAATTCATTTTCAATATACCGAGATGCCTGAATTTCTAAATGGATTACAAATCGGACATTGATCAAGATTTTTGTTTCTTTTGCTTCCTCATAGATAGAGGAAGCTTTGTAGTCGTTACATTTTCCAATATCTGTATCTGTGTAAGTGTGTGTATGTATGTGTGTTATGTTTGAATGAATGGATATTTTGTCGTTTTTTGTCACCACTATAACTTGACAGTTGTACATAAATTGATGGTAGGGCTAATTTGCTCTACCAATATCTCAAAATACGGGCTCAAGAATTTTACAAAATATTGCATTTTACAATTTTCATTTTCTTCTATAATTTTTGTAAAATTGATTTTTCTACTATATAAATTCTCGAATAAATCAATAGTTAAATTAAGGAAGTTATTGTTATTTGCAATTTTGAAAAAATTTTCATTTTCATCTATAAGTCTTCAAATAACCAAAATTTAAAGCTAATGTAAAAAAATAAAAGTTTTCTTGCGTCATAAAAAATCAAATAATCTAACATTAATATATTTTATTTAAAAATATGAATGATGACATCAAAAGATTTTTTCTTCGAGAAAAAAGAATTAAATATATTTTTTAATATTTAAAAAAATCGTTAATGCTTCCTCTATGATGAAGTAAGTGCATTTGCAACTTCACCATAATCAGGAAGCAAAGTGCTCAACAAATGAGCACAAAAAAATGTAAATACAGTTAAATGGTTTACACCCGTGATCGAATTCACAGCTAGTTATGTTTGTTTTAGAATTGTGACAACTTGCCTCAGTGAAGCAAACAAGGGTCAACCAAGTGGAATTTTACTCAGGTTCTTTATTTTGATTTATTATAATAGTTACATACAATAATCGGGAATCCCATACTTATTTTTTTCTCTATTCTTTCATAACACAACAACTATTTGATATGGATATTATATATTACTATCTGAATATCAAATTTGAACAAAAACGTGTATGATGTAAAATATTCTCGAACCTCTCTCTCAAAACGTTTTGAACAACAGGTTAGAACGAACACAGGAACTTAAATTATATAGTCCGTGCTTTGAAAACCGAAAGTCGAGTCTGGCGACTGAAAAGAATTTTCCGGTCCCTTCGATGGAACCGTGTAAAGACGAAGAGACGAAGACCTTTCTGAAGAGGTCTGTCTGCCTTTCGCCCCGGGTGTAGTATCGAGTGCTGCTAGGAAAGCAAATAGCTTTCCTACGCCTCTGTGTATGCCGCTTAAATATTTTTGTTATACTTTCATAAAGTGCAGAGGAGCAACTTCGACTTTCGACTCAAGTGTACCTTTTTTCTTCAAAGACTACAACCACTGAAAAAATATTTCCCAACAGTCTTCGTTTTAATAAATTTGACGAGCCAGCCGTGACTTTATCGATATCAAACCTTTTTCAAAATTGTTTGATCAGTCTCACTTTTAAAAATACATATTTCTCTAGAAAACTTATTTTTTAGAGTATACTTTGAAAAGCATATTTGTAGAAGGGCATTATTTCTCAAGTGTACTCACCTTGAAATTTGACTTTGTCTGATCGAACTCAAACATTTACAAGCAAAAAATGTTTTCAATTGGATAAAAATTGGCCGAGATAGGGGAGGGGGAATTTTTAGATGTTGTTTAAATAACTATCAATTATTATTGACTGATATCAAAGAGTCATTGGTAAATAAAAAGCTGCTAATACATCATAGAAACGCAATTTTTTTACTCAAAAAATGCCTAAAATTATAAAAATTTATTTATACAATAGGGTTGTTTCACAATTTTAGATAAAATAATTTCTGAGTACATAATTTTAATCGAAACTCAAATTAAAAAAAAAATTTTTTCTACTGAGTCGTTCAGCAGAAAAAAATTATTAAAGATTGAAAGCGGGAAAACACTTATTATTCAAAATGGTTTCACGTGGATGTCACGTGACTCAGAGGTTCTCATAATTATTAATATGACGATGTGGCTTTGATGGAAACTAACCAAACTTATAATAAGGTTATTAACTTACTTATTAAGGTTTATGTGACAAAAAAAAAGTATCTTTATATTTGAAATAGCAAGAAATTCTATATAAAGAAGTGAATCTATCAAGTGAAATCTTTTGAGAATACTTACGAAGTCACAATTACTCTTAAAATACTCCGATACCATACATATAATTATTTTCGGTAAATTTTACGAAACCCTCATTTGGCATTATTTTCAACAATATTTTCCGACTTCTATTTTCGACGTACACATAACCAAAACAAAACATTAGCAGCAGCCCTATGCATCGCCCCCACTTTTCTGTTCTCTTACAATCCGGAAGGGTATCATAGTTCAGCCTACCTGATCGCAGCGCCATCTATTGGATTTTTAGTCAAATTGAATAAATTGAATTGTTATGTACAGCAAAAACACTAAAATTCATTAATAACTTGATACTTTTAATGAATGTAAAAGGAAAAACATAAAAAGTATCAAGTTATTAATGAATTTTAGTATTTTTGCTGTACATAACATTTCAATTTATTCAATTCGACTAAAAATCCAATAGATGGCGCTCCGATCAGGTAGGCTGAACTATGATACCCCTCCGGATGCTAAAATAACAACTACCTCATACACATACACGAGCGATGCATAGGGCTGATTGGCAGAGAAGAACATATTTGAGCATCACTGACACATAAGCTGTGATTGGTCGAAAATTCGACCCTTTTGACGTCAGAGAAGCCCTCCAATTGAAATCGCGGTAAAAAATTCAAATTTCAACATTAAATTAAAAATAGTAAACAATATGCAGAAAATATTTTCTGGGTGTTTTTAAAATTAAAATTTTACAAATTATAAGATCCATACATTGGATAACTGATATCTAACTTTAGAAACAACCCTATTGTTGTTAGTTATTTACAAGAATGTTTTAAAAATCAAAATATACCATATTTTAATCAAATAATGTAGTAAAATATATTAAAATATTCATTTGTTATTTTTTTTATCCACGTATGAAGCACAATGTTCATTTGAAAATTTACACGATTTTCTGTAAAAGTTTAAGTCTATGGCAGAAGCTAGGAAAATAATTTTTAAAATATCTGAACAGCGTTCACAAAAACTATGGAAATTTATCTTTAAAATGAGACTAAGCACTTTTAAAAATAATCAATAGATATTTTCGTTGTTATTAACATTTTTGTAAGCATCGAAATTTTAGGTTTTTTGGCAATATCTTTTTATAAAATACAGATTTTAACTTCTTCTTTGGCTTATTAGACTCAGAATTTTATTAGCTTTCGTACTATCTTGGAGAAAAATTTTTCAATTAAATATTAAATTATATTTAATATTTTATTAACTAGTTCCTTTTTCACTCTGTAGTGGTACAAATTTTTTAAATAAAAGTATGCGTTTAAAACTAAAAAATTTAAAATTTATTCACGGAGAAAAATGGATATTCAAACTTGACATCTAGGTAGTCAAAAAATCTAAGATATTGAGACTGAATATCCAGATACTTAAACTGAATATCTTAGATGGCTGTCACACAGTTCAGTATCCAAGATATTAAGCTTGAATATCCATTTTTCTCTGTGTTTTATTTATTCTAAGACTTTTTGAAAATAATGTGTGTCTTCTTTTCCAGGGTACCTCTGCCAGGGTACGGTCATGCACCGTCAATGATCCCCATGCAACGAAGGCAAAGTCTCCGCTGTCATTTCCGGAAAGGCATAAACTGGTGCAGTTGGAAGCTAATTGCCATAGTAGTCATAATGGTATCCCTTTGCCTTACAGCAGCTCTCACCTACGTAGCAGGTTAGATTATTATGCAGAACCCTACTTTATATCTTCTTATGGAGAAATCCACATTATTATACGCACAGTATTATACCTCTTTCTTATTTTACCTTTTTGTCTTTAGCTTCCAACATTGTGAACTGGTCTTATCAAGGTACAAAGGCATGTACCGTCCTCGTTGGCGACAACAGCGACTCCAAGTCATTGTTGTCCGAAACCAATAAAACCTCTTTGCCATCATCGACGGTGACAAACAAATCGAAGCAGCAGTCTTCAATCTCAGGAGGTATGAATTTCACGCTTGTAAACCACTTGCGTCGTAAACGTAGAGACATTTTTAACCAGCATGATACGCACAAAGCGGTTGTTGTTTCACCGGAAACTGAAGTTGCAACCACTAAAGTTGACCTTCAATCCAGAAAACTAATTGGTTTGCATGGAAATGGTTTGGGTATGGTTATGCATGTACCGCTGCATACTGGAGAGTTAACTAAGGTCGACAGAAATTTTAAAACGCGTGTGATATCTGTAGAGGAAGCGAAAATTGAGTCAGTATCAACTCCCTCGACTTCCAGCCTTTTTCTAGATATGTCTGAACATAGTCCCTCTAATTCCGATCATAGTGACTCCTCTGATATATTCTTCACTTCTTCTTTTCCTTCTAACACATATTCTGACTCCTCGGAAGACAACACTTCTACCACTTCTTTGGAAGCAAACGCTATTTCAACAATATCTCAAAATGAAATAGAAAGTACTGATAGTTCAATGGAAATACAGTCTACGGAAAACATATCAAGAGACGAAATGTTGAATTTAGATTTTAAAACAACTCAAGAGCCTTTAATAGATGAGGTGAAATCTACTTCAGAATCGCTAGACCTGTCGCTTGTTATACAAGACACTATAGGTGTTTCAACA
Source organism: Synergus itoensis (assembly GCA_904066005.1). NCBI lineage: Eukaryota > Metazoa > Arthropoda > Insecta > Hymenoptera > Cynipidae > Synergus > Synergus itoensis. The sequence continues at coordinate 38,219 of CAJFCP010025959.1, read as the reverse complement.
GAAGAAAGTGAAGATACCATCTTTACTACCGAAAACATTAAAAACTGGTCCAAAGAAAGTACGTCAGTCTCCGATACTAAGAAATACTCTTCAACCAATAATCAAAGAAATCGAGAGCAAGATGATCCAGATATCTCAAAAATATTTTCAGATGTCCAGAAAGAAATGCAAGATTTTGAATCGACTCAACATTCAGTAAATCTTCCTTCAGATTCTTTTAAAAATTCTAAGGTCTATTCTGATAAATCCGAAGAACTTCAACAAGATTATCCTCAACCGGTCTACACGTACAACCTCGGTCAGGAGGAAGTAGAAATCATAAAATTACATCAAGAGACTACCGCGAAAGGCAAACTCCCGAGTCAAAATATCTTAAGCAATGACGTGCATACGAGAAAAGAGCACGCCGATCATTCCGAGCAAAAAGGAAAGAAGTTGAACATTATTACAAAGGAAAACAATGATGAAGATTTCGTCCGTGAATTCAAAAGAAGATTCCATACAGGATCCAAAGAAGACTCATCAGAGCAAGAGCTCTTCAACCAATCTAAGAATCCAATGCATGAAATGTCACCTCCATCTAAAACAAATTCATCCCACTCACTAACCAATCAGATTCAAGTTTCCTTGCCTGAAGATCATCTCGCTTCATCATCATCACAGAGAGTTCTCGTAAACGTAACGATTGCTACTCAAGACGAACCTGGGTCTTCGTACTCAAAGCCTATTTACGTAGTCTCCGTTTCCATTCCAACCAATGGAGACCCTAACCACCTAATACCCAGCATTAATATTAATACTGCACAATTGCCTGTACAAACTTTGGTGACTAATACCACTCTGAGGTCTGCTGAAAACGACCAGGTTTCTCTGCCACCTCCACCAAAGCCTCCAGCATCACCACCTCCTATTTGGGCGGGTGGCGAGTGCGAGTGCTCTTGTCCCTGCATGGACAATATTGACGAATGGGACAACTTTTCAGCTGTGACAGCCACTGAACAAGAACCCGATGATCTTTACGGAAATGAACTGGGAACAAAAACTACTATAGACCCAACTAACTTTACAGAATACTTTAGCACCGAAGATCAAACGACGGATAAGTATTCAGAGGTGGAGTCCACTAGTTCCATCTGCTCTGGTACAACTCCTCTTTCCCATGAGCATACTATACTGATTCTAGAAGGTGAGGCTCCTTTTGTTGTAGATCCCAATCCTCAAAAATTAACAATCTCCCCTTTACTCAATCTTTTACTCTCAGCTTAGAGCTAACATCGCTTTTATTAAGCTTTCCTTTTGACGCAGAGTAAGTTTTTTATTTAAAAAAAAAATTTTTTTGTATTATGATGACAGATTTTATTAGTTCTTTTAGTTGATTAAGTATTTATTAGAAACATTGCAATGATAAAGCGAGGGATTTTTCCCTCGAAAGGTCACTTCAGTTTGTCTACATTTGATGAGAAAGTTTGACCCAAATGTCTTCAAAATTGAAATCAATTCATGATTTATGTGCCTTTTAAAGTACGACTTAGAAAACCAATAAGATATGAACAGATTCAGAAGTGTCGCAAAGTTGCTTAATGCTATTCCAGACCAAGTTTGTGAATGATAATTTGCCATTCTAAAAACACGGTCGACATTTGCCTAACTTTATTCTCTGCTCCTGCCTAAATTCCACTGTTTTGATCATAGGTGGAAGAACATTTCCTGCAAGATCATTCCCGCCTGATGGAACAACTTTTGCCCAAGTTAGTCTTGGCCAGCGGCTCAACAAGCAGATTCCAGCGTACAGTTACTGGAATATGCAGTTCTATCAGTCGGAACCAGCTTACGTCCGATTTGACTACAACATTCCACGTGGTGCTAGTATAGGTGTTTACGCAAGAAGAAACGCACTTCCAACGCACACGCAATACGATCTTCTCGAAGTGTTGAGTGGATTCAAAGCTCGTACAACTCGGGCATCTCATGTAAGTATAAGGACTACGTTATTCTTTCTGAGCCAACACAAATCAATAGGACCCCAGCGGAATCTTCAAAAATTTTATAAAATTCACCTCCGTAAAAAAGTCATTTAACCTTTTTTCTGGGGAAAAAGCAATTGTCCCATCCCTGCTGGAAGTAAAGAGATAGAAATCCTACCCCTTCTATCTCTCGCCTATCCCCTCTATCTCTTTCTATCTCCATTTCAATCCATATTCACGCTTATCTCTAGGAATCTCCTCTTTTCTATCTGTTTCTATCAACGCCTATCTCTTTCAATCTCCACTTCTCTATCTCTTTCTATCTTTTGTCCATCCCCGTCTATCTCTTTCTATCTCCTTGTCAATCGCCGTTCTCTCCTATCTCTTTCAATCCCCACTTCTCTATCTCTTTCTATCACTGTATACAGTATACACCTGTCTATCCCTTTCTATCCTCTTGTCAATCTTAATCAGTGGCGTAACTTACTCAAGGGGGGCCCTGCATCAAAATTTGTCGGGCGGCACATTCACGCTTATTTTTTGAATCTCTCTCATTGCAAAAGTTACAATTTGAAATAGTAAAAGTTACTAAATTCCAGGAAAACTGCGTTCAGAGCGCATGTTAACTATTTTAAATGGTAAATTCAGCCACTTTCTTTTTTCCGTGTAATTAGGTGGGAGGGTGGAGGAGGGCCGGTCTAGTGGATATTTCCCGGACCCAATGTTGCCAGATCCGAGTTGTGGAATTGCGAAGGCGCAGGCTTCAAAATGCGGATTTTTTTTCAAAATTCAGAGTTTTTGAAAAATGGATGTAAAATTAATATTGCTATTTAAAAACTGAAGAAAAGTCTTCAAGCTGTATAATAGCACCGTATTATATTCATTGCAATGTATAAATAAATACAAAATACCCTTTCTTGTAACTTGTAAACCAGAGCAGTGTTCCCAGTTTGTGCCCCTTACTCAACTACGCTTACGTCGCGCTCGGCATCTGATTGGTTGCTATTCTCTGAATAAATTCTGCCATTGGCTGTAAACTGGCGCGCGATACAAAATCGAATTAATTTAATTGAGATTTAAATCGCTCGCCAAATTTTGACCAATGGCAGCAGAGGAATCCACCAAAAGTTAAAAATACGGAGTTTTGGGCCATTCGCATTGTAAAATGCGGATTGCGAATTCGAGTTTCAAAATGCAGTGTAAAATGCGGAAATGCGATGTATTTGGCAACACTGCCCGGGCCGCTTTTTTATCCCAATTCGGCCCTGACGAGAAGATAGAAAGATATAGGCGATAATAGGAGAGAGATAGACAGGAATAAAGAAGTGGGGATTGAAAGTGATAAGAGCGAATTGAGATTGACTAGGAGACCGAAAGGGATAGACTAGAATAGGCGAAAAATAGGAAGGAATATAGATGTGGTGATTGAAAGAGATAGGCGTGGATGTGGATTTAAATGGAGATATAAAAGGATAGACAGATATATACAGAGATAGACGGGGATAGACAAAAGATAGAAAGAGGTAGAAAAGTCGAGATTGAAAGAGATAGGCGTTGATGTAGATTGAGATGGAGAGAGAAAAGAGGATAAAAAGGGATAGGAAAGAGGAGATTCAAAAGATAAGCGTGAACGTGGATTGAAGTGGATTGTGATAGAAAGGAATAGAGAACTGAAGATTAAAAGAGATAAAAGCGAATTAAGATTGACAAGAAGATAGAGAGGGATAGACTGGTATATACAATTATAGAAAGAGATAGAGAAGTAGGGATTGAAAGAGATAGGAGAGAACGGCGATTGACAAGGAGATAGAAAGAGATAGACGGGGATGAACAAAATATAGAAAGAGATAGAGAAGTGGAGATTGAAAGAGATAGGCGTTGATAGAAACAGATAGAAAAGAGGAGATTCAAAGAGATAAGCGTGAATGTGGATTGAAATGGAGATAGAAAGAGATAGAGGGGATAGGCGAGAGATAGAAAGGGATAGGATTTCTATCTCTTTACTTCCAGCAGGGCTGTGTTGTCTGGGTTATTATACTCTAAAACTTAAAAGTAGTTCACGCAATAATTTTTGATTTTTCAATAGCCCTCTATAAGGAAGGAAGTAACACATTATATGGAAAACGGTCACTGGTTCCTTTCATTATACAACGACGATGGAGATCCCCAAGAGGTGTCCTTCATTGCTGTGATAGCCGAGGATATGACACACAATTGTCCCAATGGTTGCAGCGGCAAAGGAGAATGTCTACTAGGACATTGTCAGTGCAATCCGGGATTTGGAGGTGAAGATTGTAGCGAGAGTGTATGTCCAGTTCTTTGCAGTCAACGTGGCGAATACATTAATGGGGAATGTCAGTGCAATCCTGGTTGGAAGGGTAAGGAGTGTTCTCTGCGTCACGACGAATGTGAAGTCCCTGACTGCAACGGTCATGGTCATTGCACTAACGGAAAATGTAATTGCGTAAGAGGATACAAAGGAAAATTCTGTGAAGAGGTGGACTGTCCTCATCCTACCTGCTCAGGGCACGGTTTCTGTGCAGAAGGCACATGTATCTGTAAAAAAGGCTGGAAAGGTACCGATTGTAGTCAAATGGATAAGGAGGCACTACAGTGTTTACCAGATTGCAGCGGCCATGGCAACTTCGATTTGGAAACACAAACTTGCCTTTGTGAACCAAATTACTCAGGAGATGACTGTTCTAAAGGTGAGTTTAGGAAAGAATACATTCTTCTCAGTTTTCTATCCTGAACCATTACTCCTCAGCTTTCACTCCTACGCTACATGAACGAAACAATAAAACAAATTTGTAAGCTCAAATGAATTTGTCTTCATTTTCGTCATGATTTTTAGAACTCTGTGACCTGGACTGCGGACCCCATGGACATTGCGTGGATAACGCATGCGACTGCATACCCGGCTGGTCTGGGGATCTGTGCAATTTAAAGCAATGCGACTCTCGTTGTAATGAGCATGGTCAGTGTAAAAATGGTACATGCCTCTGCGTAACAGGTTGGAATGGTAAACATTGCACAATGGAAGGCTGTCCTAATTCATGTTCCGGTCATGGACAGTGTAAAGTAAACGCCGAAGCACTGTGGGAATGTCGTTGCTACGATGGTTGGGATGGAAAAGACTGCAGCGTCTTACTCGAACAGAACTGCAACGACGGCCGAGACAACGATAAAGGTACATACTAGATTTCTAGATTGATTCATCTATATGAACGTTTCTTTCTTCACTGTCAAAAAAGAATCTTCTCTAACATATAATCACTTTCAGATGGTCTCGTCGACTGCGCAGATCCGGAGTGTTGCTCCAATCATATGTGCCGCACCAGCCAGCTCTGTGTATCCGCACCGAATCCTATTGACGTTCTTCTTAGAAAACAATCACCAGCTATCACCGCATCTTTCTTCGAAAAAATGAAATTTCTGATAGACGAGGGTAGTCTGCAAAATTACGCTCGTCAAGACACTTTCAACGAAACGTAAGTATCTTTATGACCATTTAATACTATAAATTTGAACTAACAAAATAAGCTCTTCGAGATTTTTGTCCGTCTTTACTGAATGTTGAGCGTGACGTTTTATCCATACAGTTAACGATACGCCTATTGAGAAAGATGTCTTGAGTGTACAATTGAGAATTTATAATTCAAAAAAAGTCTCTTGTCATCTTGCTTTGCAAGTTCTTACAAGAAATTTCAATGAGTTTTTACTCAATGAGTTTTTAATGAATATAGATTCTCGAAAGAATAAAAATATGTTGCCAAGTATTGTAAGATTTAAAAAAATTATATTTTCTCAATAGGATTACTCGCAAACGTGGACGAATTTAAATAACATATGCGTTATTGTGACCCGTGTGAAATCACATCCCAACAGTTTTATACATTATTTTGTACGTGTGCTTGAGCGTGTGCCTTGCACTGATCCCAGATTTCTCTTTCTTCTTTCCTTTGACTATTTCCATCAAACCCTCTTTATATATTTATCTTTATATTGTCCGTCCGAGTGAAGCTTGTGTGAATGTCGAATCCATGTTGGCCATTTGAGCTTTTTCCAAAGGGGCATTTGGTCCTACTTAGTCAATCGGCAACAAAGAAGGAAGACGCTAACTCTACATAAAATAAATGAGAACACTATCACCGTTTCCTCTCCATACTATCTCTCACTCTATCTATTACCCTTCCATTTCAACACGTCATTTTTAACTGGCCTCTTGTTTTATCCGTGCTGCTCAATCAGAGTGTTCTGGAATCACTTCAATACAAGGTAAGAATATAGCAGAACCAATGAGACTCCGCTTGCCTGTAGGACAAGTTCCAAAGGATTTTTACGTTTGGAAATGTTTTCTGCATTCGTGTCATTCTGCATTGACTATAATTCTGCTGTTAAAAGAAATAACTTTTTTAGTCACATTTGTCAACTTTTATAGTAAATGTGACTTAAGGACTATTCACATATTTCATAATGCCAGCACTAGAGAAACAGGGGGCGGACTCTGAATTAGCGACGCGTTTTTATATGGTAACATTTGGTGCTATGTTCAAATCTTACAGATTTATGTAGCTGTCCAGAAAATAATGGAAATTTGAAAAGTTAGATTGATACCGTGATTGATACCATGTAGTAGTATTAGGAGACCCAACACTTGACCCCAAATCGTAGTCCCTCTTCCTCGGATTTTCATTGCTTTAGCTACGAAAGCGCCACTGACGGAAAATGGAGGAGTTATGATATCACCATAGTAGCAGACGACAGATAGCAGACGATAATTTTGTCGTCTGCTACTACACTTGAACTTCCCAATAGGCAACAAATTCGTGCCAGAGTGTCTTCCAATAGGCAACAAATTTGTTCTCCCAATAGGCAAATAAATTGCGCATGCGTCACATCAATTGTACATGCGTATTGCATGGTACGGGTTATGCATTTTAAACTGCGCGCGAATAGCAACCAATCAGATGCTATGGCGCAACGCAAGCGCAGTGGTACAGTTGCCTATTGCGAGACACACAGTTGCCTATTGAGAGACGAATTCGTTGCCTATTGGGAGAACTTGCCTATTGGGACGTTGCCTATTGGGAAGTTCAAGTGTATAGTCAATCGTAATTCCTCCATTTGCCGTCTGTGGCGCTCTCGTAGCTAAAGCAATGAAAATCCGAAGAGGAGGGACCATGAATGTGGGCTGCTTTACAGCAGCTCAAACTACACGCGTTAGGTCTCCTTATACCATTTCATGATTGATACAATTGTCATTTACGTAGGAATCATATTAAAATCAAATATAGTTCACAATTAACAAAACGGTGGATATCTACCGCTATTCTTTGAGGTCAAATGAATCTGTTTTCTCTTCATTTGGACTTGTAATTTGAAATTTAATGCTGAAAAATTTATAATATATTCTTCTATTTCACCAGACATAATTTCTGCAAAGTTCGTCCCCAGAGATATAAAAAGGCACTAATTTAATATTGAAACAGTTCCTTACTTGGTTTTGACCTTGAGACAGCAGCATTCGTAAAATCGTGTCTGTGTATGCAAAAATGGAACACGCTAGTTGATTTAATCGATCGAGTTCCTCTTATCGCTTTGGTTTATGTCAGCTGATTGGGATCGATCTAATATTCAAGAGACATTTATAAATTAACCAGATAAAATATTGAAAATACGAGAACCCCATATTTATATTCAATTAAATTTTATTCGCTAGAATGTCTTGTCTTCAACTGCATATTTGATCTCCTATACCAGCACTGTGTAAATTCCACACATTGTCTTTCACTTTTCAACACTGTTCGTTGCATGGTTCAGTTACATTATTATTCCTACATTGTGTTTCGTGACTTTTTCGTTAAGCATCTGATATTTGTGTTACTTGTACTTGTGAATAATTGTATACTCGTGTATCGTCCTATGACTTTCCAAGACTGAAGAGATTTATTTGTTTGAGTTTTAATTTTTGACAGACCGGAAGAGTTTATCGGACCAAAAGACTTTATAATTTATTAATTGAATGCCGTCCTGCTACAAATTACTAGAGAATTCTAATTTAAAGCACGATATTTCTTATGAATTGAGTGAAATATTTTGAGGAAACTGATTGATGAAATTTTTTATGTCACTATACGCAGAAAAATTTCAGCTACCATTTTAAAGTGCATTTATTTCTTTACTTTGTAACACTAGATTCCAGTTACTCAAAGCGATAGTGCATTTATTTTATTTTGTAGCGCCGAAAAAAAACAGTAAAACGTAGCTGCATCAATCCCGAAATAATACATTTCGAGTTTACTAAAGTTTTTCTTTCCCAACAGTCGATCGGCGGTAGTACGTGGTCGAGTGGTGACATCTTTGGGCACAGGATTGATGGGAGTTAGAGTTAGTACCACCACTGCTCTAGAAGGGTTTACTCTAACAAGGGATGACGGATGGTTCGATCTTTTAGTCAACGGAGGGGGCGCCATTACATTACAGTTTGGCAGATCGCCCTTCAAACCGCAGAGCCATATTGTCTACGTGCCTTGGAATGAGGTTAGCATAAAGAAATCATTTAACTAAATTTGCAATCTGTATTAAGTCATTCATGTAACTCTTGTAATATCGGGTTTGCTACTTTTTAGGTCGTTATCATAGACAAAATTGTCATGAGTACAGTGGATGAAAAGCCACCCTTACATGTGACTCACGCTTGCGCAGCCCATGATTATGATTTGATGAAACCGGTCATTTTGGCAACTTGGAAGCATGGATTCCAAGGCGCTTGTCCAAACAAGAGCGCGATCCTTGCTGAGTCTCAAGTCGTGCAAGAGAGCCTCCAAATTCCTGGAACCGGTTTAAACCTTGTCTATCACAGCTCCAGAGCAGCTGGTTATCTTTCCACAATTCAGCTTCAATTAACACCAGAAGCTATAGCTCCAACTTTAAACTTAATCCACTTAAGAATCACAATTGAAGGGATTCTCTTTGAAAAAGTCTTTGAAGCAGATCCAGTTATCAAATTTACTTATGCTTGGAATCGACTCAATATCTACCGACAACGCGTTTATGGAGTTACGACTGCAGTGGTGAAGGTCGGATATGAATACAGCGATTGTAAAGACATAATATGGGATGTGCAAACGACAAAATTAAGTGGCCACGATATGTCGATTTCGGAAGTAGGAGGATGGAATCTTGATATTCATCACAGATACAACTTCCACGAGGGTATTTTGCAAAAAGGAGATGGTTCTAATATTTACTTGAAACATAAGCCTCGAGTTATCCTGACAACGATGGGTGATGGACATCAGCGACCTCTCGATTGTGTTGACTGTGATGGTCAGGCTTCAAAGCAAAGACTTCTTGCTCCAGTAGCTCTTGCAACTGCATCTGATGGTTCCATTTATGTTGGAGACTTCAATCTGGTCCGAAAAATTCACGTCGATGGTACCGTCAAAACTGTCATAAGACTAAAGTAAGAAAATTGTTTGAAGAATTTATTGACTGTATGTTCCTTACTAATAATACACTATTAATGTACTAATCATAATCATTTTCTTTTGCAGCGCAACGAGGGTCTCATATCGTTATCACATTGCTCTGAGTCCTCTAGATGGATCCCTCTACATTTCTGATCCGGAGTCACACCAGATTATCCGCGTGCGTGAAACTACGGGCGATTTCGATCCAGATCACAATTGGGAAACGGTTGTGGGTTCTGGTGAGCGTTGCCTACCAGGAGATGAAGCTCACTGCGGCGATGGAGCCCTTGCACGTGATGCAAAACTCGCCTATCCGAAAGGAGTAGCTGTTTCAGCGGACAACGTCCTCTATTTTGCTGACGGCACGAATATTAGAATGGTCGACAGAGATGGAATTATAACCACGGTAATCGGCAACCACATGCACAAGTCTCACTGGAAGCCCATTCCTTGCGAAGGTACTCTCAATGTCGAAGAAGTCCACCTTCGTTGGCCAACCGAGCTAGCAATTAATCCCCTTGATAACTCTCTTCACATGATTGACGATCATATGGTTCTACAACTTGCTCCCGACGGTCGTGTAAAGGTCATAGCAGGTAGACCACTGCACTGTGCTTCACCTTCGTCGACATTCGACACAGAACTAGCGACACATGCAACCCTGGTCATGCCGCAGAGCATCGCCTTTGGTCCATCCGGTAATTTGTATATTGCTGAGAGTGACTCACAAAGGATTAACAGAATCAGAGTGATTGGAACTGATGGAAAGATTTCGCTTTATGCTGGAGCGGAATCCAAATGTAATTGTCTCGAACGTGGGTGCGACTGTTTTGAAGCTGATCACTATCTAGCCTCAACTTCCAAATTTAACACCATCTCTGCTGTTGCTGTGTCTCCTGATGGTGTTGTCCACATTGGCGATCAGGCGAATTACAGAATCCGGTCCGTTATGGCTAGCATACCAGATGCAAGTATGATTAGCAATGCAAGGGAATACGAGATTTACTCTCCTGACACACAGGAAATTTATATCTTCAACCGCTTTGGTCAACACATTGCCACGAAAAACATTCTCACAGGTGAAACCATCTATCTGTTTGCATATAACGTCAACACAAGCAACGGAAAACTGAACACGGTCACAGACGCAGCAGGAAACAAAGTATTTCTATTGAGGGACAACAGAGGACAAGTCAATTCTATTGAAAATACCAAGGGCCAGAAGTGCAGACTTCGAATGTCTAAAATGAAGATGCTTCATGAGCTCAGTACTCCTGACAACTACAACGTAACGTTTGATTATTATGAACCCACCGGCTTACTTAAAACGAAACTAGATAGCACCGGTAGAAGCTACGTGTACAATTATGACGAATTTGGAAGACTAATACGTGCGGTGACCCCCACCGGTAAAGTCATCGATTTAACATTCGATCTTAGTTTGAAAGGAGCTACAGTAAATCTTGGACAAAATAACCGCAAGCCGGTTTCGATGTTAATCAAGGGTTCGTCAGTAATCACAAAAGTTGGTGAGGCCGAGCAACGAACAACGGTTCTCGCCGACGGCAGCGTTGGGAGAATTACACCGTGGACTCACACCATTAGTACTGACACTATGCCTTATTCCATAATGGCAGAGATCGAGCCACTTCTGGGTGAGAGCTATCCAGTTCCGGCTAAACAGAGAACCGAAATTGCTGGTGATTTGGCTAATCGGTTTGAATGGAGATATTTCTTGAGAAAAGTTCAGGGTAACAAGAATCGTGGAAACGCAAAGACAGTCGCTCAAGTCGGAAGAAAGCTTCGAGTGAACGGCGAAGTCTTACTTTCTTTAGAATATGACAGGGATACAAATACTGTTGCTGTTTTTATGGACGACCGAGTTGAATTGCTTAACGTGACTTATGACAGCACGGCCAGGCCAGTAAAATGGGGGCCACGTGATGGAATTTTTTCTGGAGTTGAACTAGAATACGATAGAAACAGCAGATTGACCAGTTGGTCCTGGGGTGATCTCAGCGAAACTTATGGATTTGATAGAGATGGCAGATTATACGAAATTAAGTATAGTGACGGTACTTCTATGGTCTACGCATTCAAAGACAGGTTCAGCAGTCTTCCCTTGAAGGTTACCACGCCTCGGGGAAGTGATTATCTGCTGCAGTATGATGAAGCTGGTGCTCTTCAATCACTTACGACACCGAGAGGACACATTCACGCTTTCTCTCTCCAGACATCCCTTGGATTTTACAAATATCAGTACTACTCGCCAATGAACAGACATCCTTATGAGATTTTATACAACGATGACGGTCAGATTCTTTCCAAGGTCTACCCACATCAAAGCGGTAAAGTCGCTTTTGTATATGACCAGAATGGAAAACTGAAAACTACACTTTCTGGTAAGTACTAGAGATTTTTAAAAATAAACTTCTTCAGAGAACCGACTCGAAAAAAAGAATATTTTTGAGAATATTATTGCACAAAAATATTTTCGAGAATATGCGAGAATTTTATCATTCAAGGATTAACTTCAAGGAATAAGCCAAAAAATTTCAAAAGATTTCAATAAGAATTCAAAAGAATGTAATGACATTTGACGAAATTTAAAAATATCTCAAAAGATTTATAAAGAATTTCAACAAATTTTTTAATGATTTAAAAAAAAAGTACAAAATAATTTTTCTTAAACTCCCCTAGCGAAAGCTTCGGATAGAAATGCATTCCGAATCAATCCGAATCATTCCGGAATTTGTGTCCGAACCAAACAGTTTCATTCCGATCTAATCCGAAGGAAGTTTTCAATCCGAATTAATCCGAAGCCCATTCAAAATCTATCCCAACATTTAATCCGACTGAATCCGAATCAATCCGTCAATCCCAATGAGTCAGAATTAATCCGAACTTTCAATCCGAATGAATCCGGTCAATCCGAACGAATCCGAACTTTCAATCCGAATGAATCCGATTTAATCCGGTGTATCCGAACCAATCCGAATGAATGCGAAAAATTCGGATTCATTCGGATTGGTTCGGATAGACCGGATTAAATCGGATTCATTCGGATTGAAAGTTCGGATTAAGTCGGATTAAGTCGGATTGACCGGATTTATTCGGATTCAGTCGGATTAAATCTTCGGATAGGTTTTGAATGGGCTTCGGATTAATTCGGATTGAAAACTTCCTTCGGATTAGATCGGAATGAAACTGTTTGGTTCGGACACAAATTCCGGAATGATTCGGAAGCTTTCGAATTGGTTCGGAATGAATTTCAATCCGAACCTTCCGCCAGGGTCATAATTAGTTAATGAAGTGTTATAGACTGTAATATACTCTTTTTTTTCCTTTCTAGGCATTTCTTCCATCCAGTATGCGTATCAGGAAACAACCAGTCTAGTTCATAGCATTGAAATTACTGAGCCAAACTTTGATATGCGGTTTGATTACAAATACCATGCAGGTATCGTTAAGGATGAGAAAATCAAGTACGGCAGCAAGAGTGGTTTGGACAATGCTCACTACCGTTATCAGTATGACGGAAACGCCCGTATTTCGGGTATCGAGGTGGACATAAATGGAAAGCAGCTTCAACCCATCCGATTGAAGTACAATCAAAATTTGGGAGTCCTGGAAGGTGTGAACGATTTAAGGATTTACAGGAATGTCTTCAATCGATCTGTCATGCAGGACAGCAGTAAACAGTTCTTCACTGTCACGGATTACGATGACCATGGTCGTGTGAAAACGATTCTAATGAATGTCAGATCCATGGACGTATTCCGTATGGAGTTAGAATATGATAATCGAAACCGTATCAAGATGAGAAAGCTGACAATTGGCAAGGAATCTGCGGAGAAAAATCAATGGTCCCAGATTGACAAGATCACATATAACGCAGATGGTCATGTTCTTGAAGTAGCTGACACTGATAACAATTGGCAATACGCCTATGATGAGAATGGCAATGTTATTGGAGTAACTGAACACAATGAAAAGATTACTCTAGGGTACGATAGCGGAGATCGAGTAGTTCAATACGGCGACGTCGAGTTCAACTCATATGATGATAGGGGTTTCGTCGTGATACGAGGAGAACATAAATATAGGTGAGTTAAAAAAAATATCTGTTTTTTTCATGAATCTATGCCCCAAACATTCAGCAAATTTCTAACAATTGTTTACAAATTTTTATAGATACAATTCACGAGGTCAGTTGGTTCACGCTTCGGAACACAAAAAGTTCCAAATTTGGTACTTCTACGATGACCGCGGCAGATTGGTAGCGTGGAACGATGATCGGGAAAATATTACGCAGTTCTTCTATGCCAACCCAAAAACTCCAGACTTAATAACGCACGTGCACTTCCCTAAATTACAAAAGACGTTTCGTTTCCTCTACGACTCGAGAGATTTCCTTATGACTGTTGAAACATCTGAGCAACGATTCTACGTTGCAACAGATCAGAATGGGTCTCCTTTGGCTCTTTTTGATACTAATGGAAACCTCTACAAGGAAATGCGTCGCACACCCTTCGGAAAAATTATCAAAGACACAAATCCTGACTTCTACCTACCAATTGACTTTCATGGCGGTCTTTTTGATCCCAACACGAAACTTATATATCTGCATAAAAGGCTGTATGATCCAATCGTAGGTCAATGGATGACGCCCGCTTGGGAGCAAATGGCTAATGAATTGACAACACCCACCGACATTTTTATCTACCGCTTCAAAAACAACGACCCCATTAACTTGAAGCAGAACGTGGAGTACATGACAGACCTTGCAAGTTGGTTAAAACTCTACGGCTACGATATGTCCCTCATGCTTGGTTCAGAGTATACCAAACGAATGATCTACCAACCAAGTGCAACAGTTACTTCACCTCAATTAACTCCTGACTTTGGGGTCATGTCTGGACTACAGTGCATCGTGAATCGCGTGCACGACAAGTTCTCTGATCTCGGATTTGTGCCAAAACCTCTTCTGAAGCTCGAACCCAAGACAAGAAATCTACTTCCCAGAGTAGCCCATCGACGCGCTGTTTTCGGCGAGGGCATTCTTTTGTCAAGAGTCAGCGGACGCACCTTGGTGAGTGTTGTTGATGGCGTTAACAGTGTAGTGCAAGATGTCGTCACCTCCGTGTTCAACAACTCATACTTCCTGCCACTACACTTCACTGTCCACGACCAAGACGTGTTTTACTTCATCAAGGACAACGCACTTAAAATCAGGGACGACATGGAAGAGCTTCGTCGCCTCGGTAGCATGTTCAACGTATCGACACATGAAACCACAGAACACGGCTCGGGCACATTTAAGGAATTACGTCTTCATAATCCAGATGCTGCCGTTATTATTAAATACGGTGCCGACCCTGAACAAGAACGTCATAGAATATTGAAACATGCGCACAAGCGGGCAGTGGAACGAGCTTGGCAAATCGAGAAGCAACTAGTGATGGCAGGATTCCAAGGAAGGGGCGATTGGTCTAAGGAGGAGAAGGATGAACTCATTAGTCACGGAGTGGTCGATGGTTACGAGGGCGTCGACATACACAGCATTCATAGATATCCGCAACTCGCTGATGATCCCGGTAATGTTGCTTTCACTCGAGATACTAAGCGAAAAAGGCGGAAGAGCGGCAACCGGCGCAACAGAGTCCACAGACACGACTCGTGATTCGAGGACATCAAATGATGAGGCTTTCTAAGCAAATGGCGCTCCGTACTTTTAGGGAGAGCGTAAGCACTCTTCCTCTTCCTCGGAACAAAGCTGCACAAAAAGTGCCACACGCTATGATTCCGTCGCATTTTCGAGGAGGAAGACGAGCGGTGATTCGTGCAGTGTCAAAATTAAACTAGTCCCATGTTATGAGAGATTATAAATGCTTGTTATGAGATGATTGTTTTTTTTTTCGTCCGATAGAGCGCGCAGTTTTGTTCCGAGACTGTTCGCTCGCATAACCAAACTCTGAACTAAACAGGGTCTAGGACGTGCGATCGATTGTGAAATATTCACAAACGAGTGCAGGTGTTTCGTCCATAAGAAATACATTTGACGATGGAGTCAGAGATGCACAGGAAATATTTTTAACAATTTATACGCGTATATTGACGAGAATTCGTGAATAATGTAAATAATGGATTCATGGTACTTGTAGATATTGCACCGAATTCAGCTTGACTGGAACTGTCGATAATGCTTTTTTTATATACAAACTTGTATGTGTAAATCCACCCAGTGGTTCCGGAAAAAAAGTTCTAGAGAGGAACGGATACGAACGAAGGTTATAAGTTAAATTGTATTCCAGGAAGTCGCGTTGAATAATTTGCAATTCAATATTATAATTGTGTTTCTTTTTTTTATTTTTTTGCTAACAACCGTCGTGTCCATCCGATCTTCTCATGAAATGAAATATACAGTGTCATAGGTATACGTATGGGCAGGAGCCAGGAAGAATGAATCTCGCAAACAATTGTAAATATTTCGATATACATATTAGCGTAAGAGAAAGCGATAACATGTCGTACTTAGCAGATAAGATAGCCACTAATTATAAAGTAACTAGTGGCCTGCCAGAGTCACATGATGCGAGGAAAGAGAAGAAAGAACACTCATAGTAGTAAATTGCAATGTATCCTCAGTGATATGCGCGAAAGAAGTGTAATGTCCAAGGGAATAATAGTAGTAATGATAATGATTATATTATCGTACAAGAATACCCCAGCCTATCTTTCTACAGATAAAGAAAAAATTATTTTTAGAATTGTGTCATCAAGAAAGTCCTATTTGTAAAAGTGTGCTCTCGGGTTCGTCACTGCCTTTTAATGAAAGCTGGATTTGAGCGGTTGCGTGTAATGGTTTCCTCGCATTGTCTCAAATCATCTGAATTGAATTCGTTTCGTATGTAATTTCATGAAAACCAGATGAAAAATAAGTTGTAAAAATCTGAGGAGACCCTTATGCCACCTATAACTGTACATTTATTTCTATACATTATAGCCATATACCGAGAGGCAAATGTTAAACTCAAAATTCCATTCTCCATTTTAATCAATGAAAATTATAGATAAATATTTTTTTCGTTCTGTAGCACTAATTGTTTTTCAAATATAAGACTGCGTACAGAGCGGAAAATATTTAATTCCGATACTTTTTGCATAAAACGAAGAATTCAAAATCTGACTTCAAAATTCAATATTTTCATTTTATTTTAAAAATATTTGAATTAGATATATTTTCGCTCTGTGCGCATAATGCTAGTTAAAAATTGATTAATGCTACCGAGGGAAAAAATTCCAATTTTAATAATTGTTAACTAAAATGAAGAAATCGAATTTTTAGATTGGAACTTGGCTCCAACACCCTTAAGGGAAAAACGACAGAGCATTAGAAGATTGTATCTATCGCTACAGTTTATTTATAATATTATAATGCTTTGCATAAATAATTTGGATAGAATAACTTGACTAGATAGTCGCTTCTCCTCTATATATTGGTATAGAAGTGTGATTGACTATTCTTTCGATCCAGCATTCATTATAAGGAGCTCTCTATCACCTTGTATCCGCAACATCCACCCTCATAGTAAACGATGTAAACGAAATCAGTGTTAAATAAATATTCGAAACTTAGAATTTCGCGCTGAACGATTGCTCTAGCAATCAACGGCACTGAAAAACCAATAGAAAGTGAAAAGCCAGCCAACGTGCGAGCCACGTCGCTCTACCACGTTATGTTCCACGTAGGTATATAACGAGCTAATGATACATAATCATAATTGCAAACGTAAATAATAAATCGACGAGTTTAAGGCGTTATAATTACGGTTAATGATGTGCTAGTGAAACGGTAAAATAATAATCACAACTGTACCGCTGTACATATCTGTTTCTGTATAGCCAACAGTAATATCCTCACCGGATGTAGAATTGTTGTCTTCTGTACTTTGTACTTTATTATAGCGCGTTATTATACGCCTCGACAGGATTTTATCGATGTTCGAATCCAGGGATCGAGACATGCATAATCCTTTTTTAAATGCGAAAATTTTTTTAACAGAGTCTTTTATTTCATTAATTTATTGAATAAAATATTTACGACAAATTTCTTTCATCTCTTTTTATTTATTTACAGTTACTTTTATAGAGATATTTTTAATGAGGAAGAATTATTTAACCCGTTGTGGTCACACAACTGAATAATAACGTGTTGGTCATAAGGGGCAGTGCTCTCAAACGGGGCAGCCTGCGCGCGCATTGTTTTGACTTACCGCTGGAGAAATTCTCCCATTGGTCCATTTAATTCGATTTTGAATCGCGCGCCAGATTACAGTCAATTGCAGAATTTCTCCAGCAGGAAGCCAACACGTGTTGCGCGCGCAGGCTGCCCCGTTTGAGAGCACTGATAAGGGGTCGGGAGGACCCCACGTGGAAAACCGTTGCAATTCTCCTTCTATTTAATATATCGACTTTAAATTTCTACCGAACTTAGTTTAAGCTCTTTTCTTTAAGATCCAATAGTTTTTCTCTTTTGCTTTTTAAATATTTTTTTTCATAATAAAAAAAGACAAAGAAAAAATTTTTCAAAATTTTAACTTTTTCACATAAAAATTCATAAAAAATTCAATTTCTGAGATAAAGTGAAAATATTTTGGATTTGTATTTGCAAGATAGTATACTTTTAAGAAAAAAATAATTCATAATGATCCGTCGAAAAAACCATATTTATTTTGATGATTGAAGTGAGCAGTTTTGGTGAAATTTGTAAAATTAAAGAGGTAAGCGTTAATATGAAATATAATACTAAAAAAAATTTTTTTTTTAAGAAAATTTTAGATATTAGACCTCAAAATTCGCCTGGGATCAAATGGACCCCGAGTGACCACAACGGATTAATTTATCATTTTCTGGGCTATGAAATAGTACTTTGTTCAATATTCAAGAGCTTAAGTAAAATTTTTCAATACTTGAATGTGATATTTCACTGATATATGTTTTTTATAACATTTTCCAAATGTACAAAGATTTGTTTATGTATTCTTGCATATGCAAGCAACATAATGTTAACTTTAACCTATTTTGTAGCAACTACATGAAACTCTAGTCGAAAAATGGTGCAACCCAAGTTAAAGCTGAGTTGCAAGCTTTAGCCGCAAAATTAAAGCTGCTAGAATCGCATGAGGGTAAACGTAAGTGACATTGTCGACATGGTCGGTTAATGCGTAAGATGCTACACGATACTCGACCGAATCGACAATATCACTTATGTGTCTTTTCAGTTTCAGGGTGCACAGCGTAAAATGAGTTCAAAAAAGAGGAAATAAGGTGATTTTTTTCACAAAAAAGGGGAGAGATTAAACAATAATTTTTACATGTAGAAAACTGTAGAAAACTGTTTTTTTAAAGAAAATTTTATATTTTTATTCATCTCTATATAATTATAATGTTCTATTTAGTCAATTTTCTAAATCTGCACAAAAAGCATATTAATAATACAGGCACACAAAAAAAAGTGGTCTATATCAAGAACGGGACTTATATATTCTTATGTATTTTGACGCGCTGATTCCGAATCCGGGATCCGATTGGCTCCAGCACGTTAAGTTTAAGGACATTTGAAGGTCAAATCGTCAAAAAAATCGATTGAAAGAAGGTTACTAGCATTTCTATGATTTTAAGGGCCGCTCAATCCAAATATGGATATGTTTGATTCCATAATGTCTGGATCAAGGTCAATTCAAGGTCAAATTTGTATAATGTGAAAAAAGTTAATTTTTGACTGCAGATTCTGAAAGAACGGAAAATTTTACGTTCAGATATGATATCCACTATTTTTCTGAAGATGATCCTCAAGGATATTTCAAGGTCAAGAAAAGCACACAAAAAAAACAATTGTCTGTACCAAGAACGGGACCTATATATTCTCATGTATTTTGACGCGCTGATTCCGAATCCCGGGTCCGATTGGCTCCAGCACGTTAAGTTTAAGGACATTTGAAGGTCAAATCGTCAAAAAAATTGATTGAAAGAAGGTGCCTATCATTTCTATGGTTTTGAGGGCCGTTGAATCCGAATCTGAAATCAGTTTGATTCCATCATATCTGCATCAAGCTCAATTCAAGGTCAAATTTGTGTAATGTGAAAAAAGTGAATTTTTTACTGCAGATTCTGCAAAAACGGAAAATTTTACGTTCAGATGTGATATCCCCTATTTTTCTGATCATGATCCTAAAGGTCACTTCAAGGTTAATTTATGTTAGTAACTTGAGAGTTCGTATGACGATTGTAAAAATACGAAAGTGTGTCTTCGTGGAACAAGATTTCTATTTTCATAAATAGCGGATATCATATCTGAACGTAACATTTTCCGTTCTTTCAGAATCTGCGGTCAAACATTTACTTCTTTCATCATTATCTCAGCAACTTATCTGCTCCATGCGATTGAATAAATTAAGGGTGTTGGAAAATCGGACTTAGAATTTTTGCCATGTCAAAACCCGACTATGTACGGCACTGTCATCATATATAATTTTCGAAGGGTTTTTAAGAGAAGAAGAAAAAAAACTAACCCAATATCCGGGGTTTATCGTAATCCTGGTGTCAAATTGAATCGA